>LFYR01002147.1:480579-594887 GCA_001185155.1 Zostera marina
GAATTTGGAAGATTATTCACTTCTGGTAAGGATGAACCCCATAATTCCAAAATTGTATCAATGGAAACTTCAGGTATTCCATATGTTGATTTGATGCACATAATTTTTGACAACACCTCTAGAGTTTTAACTTTACATCCATCATACAATTTCTGATTTGCACTCTCTAACAAATTGTAAATATTTTGGGCATCAACATTGGGTAATTCAGTACGATGGTCATCGATAACGAAGGGTCTACTTGCATCATGAACCATATTGACTATTGGATTGTTACTACTAAATCCAACTTCAAAGGTAGTATGGCCGTATTCTTCGAAAATTTCTATCCGTGCTTTTTTTCTTGAGCTATCGATTTCACCATGTTGATGCCAAATAGAATAATCAGCCATGAACCTGTTTTTGTAAAGGTGAATACCCACTTCATCTATCGAAAAATAAAATGAATAACAACAAGTAAAGCAAGGGCACTTTATTCTTTCACATCCAAGTGTTTCTCTTACAAATTTCAAGAAATGTGGGACGCCATTGCCAAATTCCACCGTTAGATTACCCTTTGAATCTTGCCGGTTATACATCCAAGTTCGATCATCATCGGTCATTCTAAGAATTTTAAACCGATACAATTAGGAAACCGATACATTGGATATCGTATTTTCATTATAAGGAAAAAAAGCCTGATTTTAGTTAATATAGAGATGAGTCTGATTTTAGTTAATTATAAGGAGAAAAATCCTTATAATTCAATTTCAATTATAAGGAGACAAACTAAAAATATATATTTTCAATTTCAAGTGTCGTTAAACTTTAAAAACTGATTGTAATTCATTTATAAGAAATCATTTTATTTTTCGCTTCATTTATAAGAAATCATTTATAGATCCCAATATAAGAAATCATTTATAAGAAATCATATAAGAAATCATTTTATTGTAAATCATTTATAAGAAATCATTTAAAAACTGATTGGTTCTGTAGATCCCAATATATTACAGCAAGGGCTGAGGGATTCGGTGAGATGGTCACCAACATTGATTTTGAATATATTAAAGCTAACCGGAGGGGGAAGCTTTAAGTGAAAGCAAGACACACAACTCACACACAACGTGTGATCATTACTTGGGCATGTGCCATAGTGGCAGCCATCAAAACAACATCAAAATCAGGAACCTGAACATAAGTATTTTGGGTTCAAATCTATCTAAAATCCCAATATACCGTATGCTCATAAATTAATCGATTGTTTTGCATTTCAGAGGATGAGATTGTCTGATCATGCCATCATAAGATTCAAGGATTAAATTATATTAAATAATATAATCACTTTCATGATTCCCAAAAGAGAATGAAAATTGTCTCTTAATCTTTAGGAGTTCCAGATGCTGCTGCTTTCAATTCAATTGATTCATCCCTGAATGACAACTGTTTTTTGAATAAATGGATTCATCCCTGAATTCAGTATTTTACTTGTCCACCAGTCTCTTCCTATTCCTCGTATGTTTTTCTTTATACTTTTTTATTAAATAAATTAATTACTGGCTTACTGCAAGCCGATCAGTGGAGAAGAAATAAAAGCATACATAGTTACATTTACATACTCAAAGTTTATGGTTGAAAATAGGGGGGGTCTCTTATTTGAGGGGGATTTCTTCACAATTCGAACATAAAAAGGTATATTGAAGAGTGAAGAAGCTCTAATTATATTGAGTAGCAATATAGAAGAAAAAATAACATTCTTCTTAATGAAAGATACTAATTAGCATCATTTAAAAATCGGTAAAGCAGTAAGTGTTTTACCGCTACAGCGTCATGGCATTTTTAATTACTTAAAGCAGTTTTCTAATTTTGCACACCTGATTACCGCTTGCGAAGTTGCAGAGACCGGACAGAAGTTGCGAAGTTGAAATGAACAAAAGAATGTGATGATGCAGGGCTCGCCGGAGAGGAAGTATCGCCGCTCGTGCTCACCTGAGAGGTTGGAATCGTCGGAAGAATCAGCGGGATTTGGGGAAATGAGAAACGGGAGTGGTAGAAAAACTTAGGTAAATTTTAGGGGTTTTGGTTTTATTTCAATGTTTTGGTTTATTTTAACTTAGGTTTTATTTAACTTAGGTTTTATTTACAATTTAGATTTTAACTTAGTTTTTATTTCAATGTTTTGGTTTATTTTAACTTAGGTTTTATTTAATTTAATTTATAATTTATAATATATAACCTAAAAATAAAGTTAATTTATAAATGAATTTTCAAATTTAAAATTTATTAAAATTTAAAAGTTAATATTAGAAATTGATATTTTTTATAATTTTTAAAAAATCACTTCAAATTTATAATATTAGAAATTTATAATTTATAATATTAGAAATTGATATTTAATTTTTAACTTTTTAGGATTTATAATTTAAAATAACTTTTATAATTGAATTGATAACTTCAAATAACTTTTTTTAATTTTATTTTTCACTTTAAAATTTAAAATATCTAAAATAACTTTAACTTATAACTTCTTCTATTTTTTTAATTTAAAATAACTTATTTTATAACTTTTAAAATATTTAATTTATTAAATTGAATTTTAGAATTTATTAAATTAGACTAACCCTAACCTACTAAGTTCATATTAGAAATTGTTATTTAAAAAAAATATATATTTTTAAAAAAATCATTAGTTGTTGATTTTTTACTTTTTAGGATTTATAATTTAAAATAACTTTTATAATTGAATTTTTAATTTTAAAAATTAAAATACCTTCTTTAAATTTATTTTTTAACTTTAAAATTTAAAATATCTAAAATAATTTCAATTAATAATTTTTATAATTTAAATTTTTATAATTTAAATTTTTATAATTATCTAACTATAATCTAACTTTAAAATTTTAAAATTTATAATATTTAAAACACTATAATCTAACTTCTTCTAACCCTAACTTCTAACTATTACTTCTAACCCTAACTTCTAACTTATAACTTTTACTTCTAATCCTAACACTATCTAAATATGTATATATACTTATTTTTACTAATTTTTGTTAATTTCTATTAATTCTAATCCTAATCCTAACTCTCACCCTAACCCTAATTATTTACATTTACCCTAAACCTATTATCATTATTAACCAGGGCTAAATGTCGTGGCTAATAGATAGAAATATCAGTGGCTAATTTAGTGACAAATAAATTAGTCACGGCTCCTAAATCCGTGGCCAAATCCGTGGCCAAATTTCAGTGGAAAATTGGAGGGAACTTTTGCCGGAAATTTTAGCCACGGATTTTAATAGTCGTGGCTAAATATTCAATGAAAAATTGGAGAGAATTTTGCTGGGAAAATTAGCCACGGCTAAATATAAAGATTAGCCACAGGCTTATCCACGGCTAAAAAAGCCGTGGCTAATTGTGGCTTCTACTGGTCGTGGCTAATCCCGTGGGCGTAGCCCAGTTTTCTTGTAGTGATAGATGCTTGGATGTGGAAACAAGACAAATTATTGTAAGCAGAGATGTGATATTTGATGAAACTTGCTTCCCCTTTCTTGATCTTCAATCAAGGAAGAATGAGTATGTGCCAAAGAAAAAGAATTTTATTGACTTGATTAGTTGTGTTCCTCAAACAAATAATCAATCCACTGAAGGGTTATCTGAAAATAACAATTGAGCTCCATCTATTCCAGTAATCGATTATGGAATAGTTCAAGAAACCAATTCCATAACGAATTTTGAAAATAATTCTATCTGAATACCAACTGTTTCAGCCACTTCCATCAGGTCTGAAAATCTAAATTTAAACAGAACTCAATCTACCTCAAGGGAAAGGTCTGATATGAATTCTCTTCCAAACTCAGAACCATCTGGGTCTGGCCCTTCTGGTCAGACTTTAAATCCCCCCTGGGCCTTGGAGATCAGAGAGGATAAGAACTAGAACTATTAAATTGAATGATTATGATTGCAATTATACTTTAATATCTAACAATGTTTGTGAGCCCACATGTTTCAGCCAAGCAAATAAACAGGAATGCTGGAAACAGACCATGAAGGAAGAAATGGAAGCAATTACAACCAACAACACATGGAGCTTGGTACCAAGGGATTCAAGTATGAATATAGTAGGATCAAAATGGGTATACAAAGTAAAAAAGAAACCCTGATGGAACAGTTAAAAGGTACAAATCCAGGTTAGTGGCACAAGGGTACAATCAGAAGGAAGGAGTGAACTTCCATTATACCTACAACCCAGTAATAAAAATATATACAGTTAGAACAATTATAGCATTGGCAGCAACATATGGGTGGGATTTGAAGCAATTGGATGTGAAGAATGCTTTTCTGAATGACAATCTTCAAGAGACTGTATATATGAGACAGCCAAAGGGATTCATAAATACTACAAGACCAAATGATGTATGTCTATTAAACAAAGCCCTCTATGGTTTCAAACAAGCACCAAAGGCCTGGTACCTTAGATTACAAGAATATCTAGTGAGAGATGGATTTGTCAACTCAAATGCAGATGCTTCCCTATTTTTGAAGAAGAATGAAGGGAAGAAACTGACAGTGCTGGTCTATGTAGATGTTATAGTTGTGACAAGTGATGACAATAAACAAATTTCTAATTTTATTTAATCAATTTGTGAAGAAATTTCTTGCAGAGATATGGAAAGGCTGGATTACTTTTTAGGAATTGAATGTACTTATCAAAGTGATTCAATTATACTGTTCCAAAGAAATTACACAGAAGAGGTGCTGAACAAGTATGGCTATCATACCTCCAAACTAACCAAGACACCACGTCTGAGCTCCCAAAAGTTACATGATGACATGAGTAAGGAGTTAGAAGACATAACCATGTACAGAAGCATGGTTGGGTCATTACAATACATGACACTAACCATACCAGATTTATCATTTGCAATAAATCAAGTATGCCAGTACTTACATAAACCAAAAGAAGGGCATCTGCAGGCAGTAAAAAGAATATTCAGGTATTTATAAGGAAGTTCAGATTTAGGGTTGAGATTCACTAAAAACAGAAATAGTACAAACACTCTAGTAGCTTACACAGATTCAGATTGGGGAAGTTCTCCAGACAGAAAATCCATTACTGGATCAAGTCTTTGGTTCATGGGTAATCTACTATCATGGTCTGCTAAAAAGCAACCATCAATTTCAAATTCGAGTGCAGAGGCAGAATTTAAGGCTCTAGCACATGTTACTTCAGAATTGAGATGGTTTTGTTATTTGTTCAGAGAATTAGACATCAAACTAAATACACCACCCACTTTATTGTGTGATAATAAGTCGGCCATATTTATGTCTAAAAATCCAATGATCACTTCAAGATCAAGACACATTGAAGTGAGTTATTACTTTGTGCGGGAATTTATAGACAGAGGAGCACTAAAGATAGAATATGTCCTTTCAGCAAATCAATTTGCTGATGGATTCACTAAGTCATTAGGAACTGAAGATTTTTTAAAACATCGACAAAGGCATAAATTGGTCTCTACATCTGCACCAGTGTTTTTCAGTCCAAACATTCCGGTTGTGCATCTGTCAAGTTTGCTGGGAATGTGAAAACAGAGTAATGTGAAAACAGATTTTTGGGTCTGGAAACAGATTTTCCCAAAAATCTGGAAAATCAGTTACACAACTGATTTTTAGTTAACAGAAAAGGCTATTAAAGAGAAGAAGGGTCGACGATCAAACTTCACTTCGATTTCTTAGTTGTGATCGAGCACTTTTCTTTTGATCTCCTTTCTCTCATTCTCTCATTCTCGCGTCCGAGCCTTCTGATTACTCAAGCGTTGTTGTTCTGTTTGTTGATTCATCGTCTTGTTCATCGTCTTCCCTTGAACAGATTCACTGTTTCTTCGATATATTACCCGATAATGTTCTCTCATCCAACAAATATGATCGATGGTCATGTAAGTTTGTTTCTATCTTTCGGCTTTGATTATTAATGAATTAGAAATCAAAATGTTATTTTTTTCCAAATCAAATCTCTGTTTATATATTTTTCAACTTAATTATTTTTTTTACAGTTTATTATGGATGGTGTCATTGTCCAAATCATGCTGCCTCAACGTCGTTCATCGGCAATTTCAAACATGATCGATGGTCATGTAAGTTTGTTTATATCTTTCATCTTTGATAATTAATGAATTAGAAATCAAAATGTTAATTTTTTTCAAATTAAATTAAACCTCTGTTTATTTTTCAACTTATTTTTACTTGTATACAGTTTATAATAGATGATGTCAATGTGAATCGTATTTCGGATCATGCCCAAACCATGTCTCGTGCGAACCGTATTCGACTAAGTGTTCATCATCTTCACCATGACCGAAGGAGGAACCTAGTTAATGCTCTTGATCATCGTCATATGTTATCCGAAGAAATCATCTCAAAGTATCTTCGAAAATCCCAAGCTAACTCAAGCCAAGAAAATAGCTCATGCTCGATTTGCCAAGAACAAATTCTAAAAACTGAAACGATTGTTGTGTTGGATTGCGGCCATGATTATCACTTTGATTGCTTAAAACAATGGTTGTTGATTCAAAATAAATGCCCTAACTGCAGAGCAAAGGCTATAGTCAATTAGTCATGCCATTTTGATTATTTTCATGTAATTTTTTTTTTTGTAAAGAAACATCATATTCACTTTCTTCATATTTCTTTTTGAATATGATATTTTCTCAATGATGAGAGGAATTATTACTCACATAACCCTCAAATATGATCTGAACACCAAATATATCCTAAAATTAAAACTGTTTTCTCCCTCCTTTTAATTTCTCTCTTCTTCTTTTCTCCGGCGAGCGACTAAGCGAGTCGATGGAGAGACAGTTCTCGTCGTTCTGCAAATCTCTGGGATCCTTCCTTTCCCATGTTGAATCTACCACCACTTCCCTCACACAATCCATCCAATCCCCTCCGATCCCCATCGGTAAGACGATATCTCGATCTATATATGTATATGGAAATATTTGAGTCATTTTTGCATTTTCTTCCAGATTCAGTGACTTCTTCGTTCCTTCGTACGATAAATTCCCGTGCCTCCACCGTTGGAGAAAGTTTTGAGCGGTTGGAGTCGTTGACGATCGGCACTGTGTCTTCCGAGGAACTATTAGGGCACTGCAATGAAGTCTACAAAATGCACGAGATGCATATCAGAAATCTTGAAGAATTTCTTAGTGGTTACGGATATGTTCCTCCTCCCTCTCCCCCTCCCGGTATTTTACTATTTTTATTAGTTTTTTTTAATTGTGCCGTTTAAAAGTATTTTTTTTAGGTTTTCCTTTTTTTCTTCTAGCAAAATCTTTCCTGTATGAGGAGAATGACGAATTTCAGTCAGAATTGGAAGATGAGCGTACTGTAGCACCAGTGATAACTGGGAAGAACGATTCTGGTATGTATCCTTTTTTACTCATGTCGTTGATTTATTTGTAAGAAAAAAATAAAGTTGGTATATATTAGGATTTATGGTTTAAGGAACTCTAAAATTAGATTCTAGTTTTTTTTCTTTCTTGGATGTGTAGATTTAAGAACTCTGAAATTGGAATGGATTGAATTAATTTGTTTATATTTACATTTTGTTTTTCAACTTTCTTTCTTTAACTTTGTGAAGATTCAGCGACTCCATGTTTTTACATAATTTAAGGGTTTTGGTTTTAGGAAATTCTAAAATTAAATTTTATTATTTATTTCTTGGATGTTGAGATTTGGGAACTCTGAATATGGAATTTCGAATGGATCGAATTATTATTTTTTATATATTTTGTTTTTCAACTTTCTTTCTTTAACTTGATGAAGATTCAATGACTCCATGTCTTTACATAATATTGGACTTTCAGATGTCTGCCTCGCTACATGTATATCTTTTATATGCTTTGGCTGCAATTTTTCTGTGTTGTTTCATCTCAATTGTTTATATGTATATGTAGTTTCAATGTGTTGATTCATTTGATAAAAATATGAAATGCAGTATTAGTGAATTACCCTCAAAATTGAAAATACAATGTTGAATGTGAAAGTTAATACATTGAAGGTTTCCTTATGCGTGAATGCGGTTATGTGATTCGTATAACCACCCACATACATGCATATGCTAGCTTATATGAAAATTATTTAAAACTATTAATTGTGTTAATTAGAGGTTTAAACTTTAAACTTCTAATTTCAAAACAAATGAGATTCCAATAAGCAAATAAGGTTCCAAAATAGAAAATAACCAAATAAGCTTCTAAGCAAGTACCTTTTAAGCAAACAAATTCAGTCTTCATTCATAATCATTTAGAGCATCGGCATCAAACTCCCAAATCCCAATCTTTGTTTTTTGACCACTTAAATCTATTTATTTTAATTTTTAAAATCTTAAGATCGTCAAAAAGCATAAATCTTTTTATGTAGGTGTCAAAAATCTGCATACTCGCATATAGATTGCATAGGAAACTTTGGATTGATTTACAAATGTTTTTACCCCGTTTCTATCAAATATTTTCAGGTGAAGATAATGATCAATTATTTGCTGATAATATGACAAAGTAAGATTTTGCAAACTTTTATACTAGTGCTTATTTTTACTATGTTTAATGTTTTGAATTTTGATCATGATTTTGTCCTCTTCTTTTCTACACTGTTTAATGTTTTGATCGTGATTTAGTGCTTTTTTTTTGCTATACTGTAATGTTTGATCATGATTTAGTGTTCTTTTTACCCCATTGTTAAATATTTTTTATCACTATTTGGCACTCTTTTTTACTATATTGTTTAATGTGCGGATCGTAATTTAGCGTTTTTTTACTTTTTTAGGTTTAACAGTGATGGTATGCATAACAATGACATTTTTAATAATTCCACCAACACATTGGATACATCAGGTTTGATTTTGATTATAAGCTTTTAAACTTGGGCATCTTTGTCTTGTTATCTCTGTCAGTCAGGCCATTTCTTTATTGTATGATTCAGTGACGGTGGAAGACGTTTCCGTTTCACATGGAAGTTCGACAAATTATGGTATAAAGATATCAAAGGGTAGCTATGATGGACTTGCTTCCTTTATGAAGACTCTAGCATCATGGGAGGTACACAATTTCAAAGATTTAGGGTACTTAATTTCCTAACAGCTACTATTTAGACTCTTGGCTTAGCATTATTCGAGGTTTATAGATTTTTACCAGACCTGCCTAGAATATTATACTTAGTTATAATGAAGAACAATTTTGCTCGCAGGATTTAGTTGAAGCTGTTGCTAAGATAAATTCACAACTTAGCAAACATATTGGACAAAACGGAACCATTTCGTTCACCGAAAATGATATCGAACCACTAGGATATGGTGTGGCATAATTCTTCTCGATCTGTTGTTAAACGAAATTCACTCTATTTCACACATTTCTGAAATCAGTGACATGTTAGATTTCTTTTTTGTTTGTTCTTACAGGAAGCAAAGGAAGAACGTACATATTACTGCTCTACAAAATGAAAAGCTTAGCAATGGAAAGTGTTGTTGGTTCTACTAGTTCTACCGTCTACCATGTAATTTAGTATTTTCTTATCTCCGTATAAAAATAGTTGAAGTCAATTTTCTAAAATTTACCTTAAAAAATATTTATTTTTACATAAAATGTAGTTTCAAAATATTTCTTAAAAAATATGAAATATGATTCATGACTGATATTGTAATCATATATTCTTTTTCATTGTAGTTTGTAATCTCTTTATTTTATTTTTAATCTAAATCGCTTTAAAAAAAATCATATATTTTATTTAAGCTATATTCATATAATCAGAACTCAAATAGTCAAATCTCATTAAATAAACATAATACTATAGAGTATAGACTAATGACTATAATTAATAGCAATGTAATTTTTTTTGTTAAAGGCCATTAGATTAATAAAATAAAAGAGTAAATATAGATGTAATTTTGAACTACACTAAAATTGATAGACCCATAGTAAATTGTAATTATTAGTTACTATTTATTTTTGTATTTTGTTACTTAAAAAAAAATTAAAATCATTTTGATAAAATAAAATATATTTTAATTTACCATATTTAGGCATTTATTTTAGGATCCAGCAATTCTAGTCTTTCTATATTCTTATCGACGAAAATATTGTTCTGATTTATTACGATTCCACGTCAAAACAGCCAATAAAAATTCGCCACATCATATTTCAATCTACTAATATTGGTTCTAAACAAACCGCCCTACCGCCATCAATTAATTTCATCGTTCGTTCACGCATCAGTCCCATCCAACTTTCAAAAAACCTACGTCGGCGATGGAATTCCGGCGGAATTTTCTCGCCGTGGCACTCATCTTCTGGTTCTTCTTCTTCTCTCCGATCGCCTCCGACCCTTTGTCTTTCTCCGAAGCTATTTCGGGATTGAAGGAGACGGTGGCGCAAGCGCTGAAGACGGGGGTAGGTGAAGAATGGGAGATCACGAGATTCGACCCGAGAGATGCATCTGTCATACAATCATTGGTATACGAGTTCCACATCCAGATCGGTAAAACCGTCTTCCCCATTCGTCTTCTTGAAGATCTCAACAACTCCTCAAATATCTTCTGGGACGATGAAGATAATGAATTAGCACCTGAATCCGGGATCCTTGATATCATCCACAAGTCTAGACGGGTTTCCCCTGTTCTTTCCCCCTTCCAATTAGCAGGTCCTTTGGAACTCTGGATTCAAGACGGAGATAATCTCAGACTCGCCTTGCCTGTAAGTAACTCTTCACCCCCTTCTTTTCTTCTTCTTCTTCTTCTGCATATTACCATCGATCGATTATCTGAATCTTTGTTGGTTACAGAACGACGTCGATGCAGGTGTGCTGAGAAAAGTGGTGTTAGCAGATGGAGCAACAGTGACAGTGAAAGGAGCAAGATCCGTTAGTCTTAAACACCCAATCGAATTCCAATTACCTGTCAATCATACCCATCCCTATCGATTTATCAGTCTTTCAGCATTATCCGAAGCGATTCGCCAAGATTCAAGAACAGTAAGCTCCAACAAACACCATCCTCTCGTTTCCCTTCGTATCGAAGGACCAACTTCAATAACGACATCTTCATCATCATCACCGTCTTCGTCATCCAATAACGCCAGACTGAAACTGAAACTGAAGCGTCTGGCGCCAGGACTTGTGGAGCTTTCCTCTCTCGCTCTTGCAACTTCGGGATTTGAAAAATCAGAAGATGACACTCCAGAGAAGAAAACATCATGGTGGCCATTTGCATCCATCAATGCAAGTGATCCGAACCTAATGGGGATCGAAGCTTTGCTGGGGTCGATGTTGGGGAAAAAGGCGGGTAAAGTGGGATCGTTTCAGGTGGTAAAAGCTGAGGTTTCAGCTAAGACTTATGTGAAGCAAAGATTCAGAATGGTAAAGAGACTTACCAATGAGGATATCGATCTGATGGGTTTACCGGAGTGGAAAACAAAACCGGTGAACGTGCAAGGATATTTCGAAGTGGTTGGTAGAGTTGAAGATAATGGAGAAGTTATTGCTGAGAAGATTGTTCAAGTAGAAGAACCTTTTCAACAGGAGACCAGTTTTCACCCAAATCTTCTCACTGGCAATGTTAGTAGCATCCATGATGATGGTATTATTAACCCACCGCAATCTTTCTTTACCCTGTGAGATGTAAATATATCATATACAAAAGAAAGAAAAAGATAAATCCAATCTATGTAAAACATTTAAAGTTCTAACTGATTGATTACTCGTGTAATTAATAATTTAACACTATCATAAACAAATTTGCGCAGAACTGAGACTAAAATCAGCACTATTCTTTTACCCCAAATGTCTTCTTCATTGATGAATCTAAGTATCTAACACACAAACTGTATTATGTATCCAGGTAATGGTTTGTTATTATTCATAACATCTCTAGAAATTAGAATAAAAGAATCCTATACCACTTTCAATTTGGGAGATTGAATGAATGCAATGGTTGATGATATTACCTGGATTTTCAATATGTGGAAATTCCTTCTCGAAGCCTGTCTGCATCTATACTACTACTATACATTGCACAAACCAAAAAAATTGTGAATCAAGCCATCTGCTAGATTTTGAATGGGTAGCTTCTTTAAAATATTCCTATAAGCTAATGCTAATGGTAGTTGATCCGGAATCATATGTACAGTTAAATTTGGCATCAAAGCTCATGCATAATAAGTAGGTTGGATACGGATGTGATGCCAATAAGATAATGGTCTGGTTGCTTCACCTGATTGGACCCAAATCTACCACCTTGTTTTGGCTATATAAATAGTTATTCCATGACAGAACAAGCATCTAATCTACTTCTCATGAAGACCGGAGAGTAGTAGTAGAATTGAAGCAAGCAAGTAAATAAACAAGAAGCGTGCATACCTGAAGAAGATTCCCGTAAAAGAAGAAAACCGAGCACGGAGGACCCTGCACTCTTCGTAAAGCTGACGGAATTGATCACACAACACCTTGATAACCTCGCCGACTACTTACTCACTCTGCGGTAATATATTTTCCATGTTTACAGCTTTTGCAGATTGGCAGCGCCGGACGGCTCATGTCTTGCGCAATTAATCACTTCACAATTTTAACGCTCTTTCCTATACACACACAAACTGACATGCACATATTCCAATATCTGATCTCTCCTCGCTATCAAACCCTGCCACGAGGGTCTCGACTCAACATCCATGTTTATTTACTTTCATTCTTGGTAATTGCAGAATGGAAGACAGAGTTGTCATCTTCTAAAAATTTCTAATGATTCAGTCTCAACTCTGAATTCTGACTCGCTCATCTCCTCCGTCCTTCTCTCCGACAGAGTTATCAACTAAACAGTCTTGCTGTGGAGAAAAAAATGACCGACCGAGTTCTACTCCTCCTCCTCATATACCTCACACATTCCACTTCCTATTCCGTAGATGTAGGTGTTGTTCTACATAGAACGAAAACAGTTCATCTTATTGACCCAACTGCCCGACTCAGAGACTGGACTTCCGGCTCAAATCCTTGCAACTGGACTGGCATTGAATGCGATACCGCCACCGCCACAGTCATCTCAGTCGACCTGTCAAGCTTCAGCCTCACCGGAACATTCCCCTCCGGTTTCTGTGATGTGCCGACTATTCGGTTTCTTGCGCTGGGCGACAATTTCCTCAACGGAACCGTCACTTCTGAAGACATCGCATCGTGCCACTATCTACATCACCTTAACTTGTCCATCAACAACTTTGTCGGCCAGCTTCCGGATTTCCCGGTACAGTTCAGACAACTCCTTCGCCTTGATCTTTCCCAGAACAATTTCTCAGGGGTCATTCCGGAAAGCTATGGGTCTCGTTTCAAAAAGTTGCAGGTGCTGAACCTGTTCGCGAATGCAATCACTGGTGTGATCCCGACGTTTCTTGGGAATCTTACCGAGTTGGTGGAGTTCAATCTGGCTTATAACGCGTTCGATGTTGGGAAGTTACCGTCGGAGATTGGAAGGTTGAGTAAGTTGGAGAATATATGGCTTCCGTTTTCGAATCTTGTTGGGGAGATACCTGAAGCGATTGGGAATCTTATGAAACTTACGAATCTTGATCTCTCCGATAATGGACTCACCGGAACTATTCCCGAGAGCATTGGAAGGTTAAAGAGTATTAAGCAGATTGAGCTTTATCGGAATAATTTATCTGGTAGTCTTCCGAAGAGTCTTGGTAATCTGTCGTCTCTACTCCGATTTGATGTTTCCGAGAATGCTCTTAGTGGAAGAATGCTTACGGAGTTCGCCGGGCTTCACTTGGTGTCGTTAGGTTTAAATGATAACTTCTTCGAAGGAGAAATTCCGGGGTCGATATCATCAAATCCAAATCTGATCGAACTCAAGCTCTTCAACAATTCGTTCTCCGGTAGGCTTCCACAAGATTTAGGTCGGAATTCGGATCTCGAACTCTTCGACGTGTCAACTAACAGATTCGTCGGAGAACTTCCGGTAGACATATGTCACAGAGGGGCATTGAGATCGCTGATCGCCTTCAATAACAAGTTCAACGGATCGTTGCCGGCCAAATATGGAGAATGCAACACGCTGTCTTACATCAGAGTTCAGAACAACTCTCTCTCCGGTGAGGTTCCGGAATCGTTCTGGAAGCTATCCAAGGTTTATCGCATGGAAATCTGTTATAATTTCTTCGAAGGCACTCTTTCCCCTTCAATCGGCACTTGTCGTAATTTAACACAGATGCTCATATCCAACAATAACTTCTCCGGTTCACTCCCCGCCGAAATCTGCAATCTATCTTTTCTCTCGGTAATGGATCTCAACCAAAACAATTTCTCCGGAGAGCTGCCCCGCTGCGTCACATCTTTAACGAAGCTCGAAAAGCTCGGACTTCAAGATAACTCCTTCTCCGGCAAAATTCCGATCGGATCCTGGCCGGTTGTAACAGAGATGAATCTCTCAGGCAACCGATTCTCCGGAACAATCTCATCCGATATCGGAAAACTTCCAGTTCTAACGTACCTAGATCTCTCCCGCAATCAACTCACCGGTCCGATTCCTCAACAGCTTTCTAATCTGAAGCTGAACAGCTTCAACATCTCATACAACGACATCTCCGGAAGAGTCCCTCCGCCTTTCGACACATCATTCTACCTTCCAAGTCTCGTCGGAAACCCTAATCTCTGCTCTAACCACCTCCCACCTCTCCTCCCATGCTCAGCGAGAAGAACGACAGATCAGTTTTCGAAGTTCATCAAGCACGTTCTTCTTATAGCCACGTTCCTCTCCACCGCGGGATTAGTTTTGTTATCCGTGCTCTGCTGGATCCGGAATCGGAGAAAGAATAAGAAGAATCTAAAATCCGGTAAACGGGTTATTAAACCCAGATCGGTATGGAAGTTCACATCCTTCCAAAAAGTTGGGTTCAACGAGTCCGACGTCTTCGACAGCTTGACGGAATCCAATCTTATCGGATCGGGCGGGTCGGGTCGAGTTTATCGAGTCACATTAAAAACCGGCCAGACCGTCGCCGTTAAAAAGCTCTCGGCGAACGGCCACAAGAACCCCGACGTTGACTTCGAATCGGAAGTCAACACTCTCAGTAGAATCCGGCATACCAATATAGTCAAGCTTCTGTTCTGCTCCACGTCGGAGGACGCTAGAATTCTCGTTTACGAGTATGTGGAGAACGGGAGCCTCGGCGACATTCTCCACGGGGAGAAAGGCGGAACGCTGTTGGATTGGGAACGGCGAGTCAAAATAGCCGTCGGCGCGGCTCAAGGTCTTGCTTATCTACACCACGACTGCGTGCCGCCCATTGTCCATCGTGACGTGAAGCCCAATAACATTCTGGTCAACGTTGACTTCATTGCCAAAGTGTCTGATTTCGGACTCGCTAGGATGTTGCCACGTGTCAATGATGCTAGAGTCATGACCAACATCGTTGGATCCTACGGCTACATTGCCCCTGGTAAAACCCTAATTCATAATCATCTTAAAATTAAATGCTCTGATTGCAATCTTAAATTCCTAACCCTGACTCTAATTATGTAGAGTATGCATATACAATGAAAGTGAACGAGAAGAGCGATGTGTATGGTTTCGGAGTCGTGCTGTTGGAGCTAGTGACGGGGAAGAAGGCGGTCGAATCGGAGATGGAGGAAGGGGAGGAGATAGTGAAGTGGGTGACTGAAAAGAAGGCGGAATTGGAGAAAGGAGGGTTGGATCTTGGGTCGCTACTTGATTCGAGGTTGAATTGGTCGTCGACATATGACTATGAGGGTATGATTAAGATTTTGAATGTAGGGTTACTTTGCACATCTAGGTTTCCAATGAACCGGCCAACCATGCGAACGGTGGTCGACATGTTAAAGAACCTGGCACAAGTCCACTCGCCTTCACCTCATGTTCCACTCACTGCTGATGTTAAGGTTTAACAAATAACTTCTGGTGGCTTGATAATTTATCAAATAGGGATGTCAATTGTAATGTAACATATTTCAAATAACCCTAAATCTCTGGTGAGATTATTTTTGAGTGTTTTGCATAAAATTTAAGTTGATCTTCGATTTAAACACGGCCGAATTTTTTGACAAGTTGATCTTCGATGGAGATACGCTTTTTCATCAATGAGGCGTACTTGGTGGTAATTGCAGCGGTGTCAGGGGTTGATGGTATTGAAAGGGTGGCACTGAGAGATGTTTTGTCTAATTTTTCATTGTGGAGTGTTGCAATTGGGACAAAGCATCCTTCTTTCTTGCATAGCCAGCCATGAGCTGCCCTGAGTGCAGCACCAAGTGAGGCAGAATCTACAGCAGTAATACTAAATGAATTAGAAGATGATAATGGTAAATTTTTTAAACCCTAAATGCAAAATAAACATCACCTAATCATTCCAAAGATTCAATTTTAAAAATATAAACGTTAATCAGATTCAAATGATCTAAATATCAGCTTTTTTATTTTAAAGACAGAATGTTTGCAGGCTGGGGATTTTTGCATACCAGGTCTTTGAACTGTGTGAACAGAGCAGCCAAAAATCAGGGAGATATACTTCAGAATAGTTGAATTAGAAGATGCACCACCAGTTACCATGAGCTTGTTAGGTGGAACAGGAATGCCAAGCCTCTCTGCATGACCTCGAATCGAAAGAATTTGACCTTCAATAATGGCACGAATCTTCGATGGAAAAATAAGATTTATCAACTCAAGTAAAATAGGCATCACAATTTGCGAGGTTTTAATTCTCCTATCTACTCTGTAATAACAAGATTTTTACTAATACCAACCTCTGTTGAAGCATTAAACTCCTTGACTTCCCTAGCAGTCAAGCTCTCTATTTTATCATCTTTGTTATTAAAATCCTCAAGAAGATATCGATGAAAACCAACTGTATAGTTAACATCAACTGTGATTAACTTGATCACATTGTGAGTTAAGTTGAAAATGAACACAACATTACAAACCAGGCATTGGAGGTAGAATTTCATGTTCTTTGTAGTAAAATCCAAGGTGCCCGTCTTTTATAATCCAAGAAAGGACAGAAAATAATGTTGAGATACGAAGAAAACGTAAGAACGAATTTGAATGAGAGAAACAGAATCGCTAACCATTTAAAGGAGGTGTTTCCTCTAGTTTTTTGTTAAAAACATCCCACGACCTCTCTGCACAATGATTGCGGACATCTACAACCATATAATAAGATAACATTGTTAGTATAAAAGACAAAATGCTTCTTCATCATCATTGCTGGTATAAACAACCTTCTCTTGTGAGAGATCCATTTTTATAACATAGCACCACCATGTAGCATTTTGGGTCAACAGGATTAGGAAAAACATGTCCTTCCAGACTGGGTTGCGGTTCATTGATAATTCCAAAGATCTAAAATATAAACGAGGTATAAAATAGAGAGAATCACAAAAGTACAAATATTATGTTATTGCTTACATTGTCACTGGTTCCAAGACTAATTGCGATGTCACCAGGGCTGTTTAATGTAAGTCCTACAGGTGTAATGAATTGTCGATTATTTCACATTTAGTTTTTTTTCATTTTGATTCAAATCCAAATATTAGAAGTTCAAAATCAACAAATGGTTTCTAGAAAGAAGTTTAAAATCATACCTGCCAAACTATTTGGATTGTCTCCAGACCATTGAATGACTAGGCAATCTTTCTTAAAGTTGTATCTGTAAAAAAACATGGATTGAATGGTATGGAAACGGAAAGATGTCTCTCCGTCCTTGAAAGATGAAAAACATACAGTGATTGAAACTTAAAATTCTCCGGTGAGTAGGTGATATGTTAGAATTCAAATAATATTTTACTGGATATCGTGGGACTAGGAAAATGAGAAATAATGAAATATATCACAATTAACAACCTCTTGATGAAATACTGTGTGAGTAAGCCTGCAACAGCATAAGCAGGTGCCAAATTGCCTAGTTTTTCCTCTAAACCTGGAGCAGTGGCCTGAAATAAAGGACGGAGAATGGTAAATTCTATTTGTTTGACATCTAAGGATGGAGAATTCTAGTATAACATGCAAAGATTTTAGTTTTCCATAACTGTTTGGACATCTATTCCTATATAACCCTTATTTTAGAGCACCTGCAAAGCAAGTTTAGACCAAGTGCGCTCTCTGATATCCATCAAATTCATTCCTGCTCCATCAGTCTCATCGATACTAGCATACCCCCCAATAAGAACAGAAGCCATGAAAGAGCTCACAAGAGATATCCTCTCAGTATCATGGTACACCTTTGGTTGGCATTCAAATAACTTTCTTATCTGAGGTCCCGTAAACCTCTCATAAGCCTTCGACCCTGTAATCCGTGACAACTCCAATGCACCACCTACAGCTTCCTCAATCTTCCTACACTGCATAGTAGTACTGCAGTCCATCCATATTGGGGAATTCGGTGTAGAAAACGCATCAGTGAGTTGCGAAAACAAAGGTTTAAGTGGATCCAAAGAAGTTAGAAGATCCAAACTGCCTTTTTTCCAATACACACTTCCATGCTGCTGTCCACTACCGGATATAGCAACAATCTTTTCGAATTCCAAATTCGATCTTCGCAACTTTTCAAGCAAGAGGTCCAGTGCCTCAACCCACATCAACGTCGGGGAGACAATCGTACCGTCTCTCAAAGGGTCTCTGAAAACCCCATCTTTGGTTTGGTAGTGTGGCAATTCTGAATCAAAATTGACCACTTCTGAAATTGTAATGGTGAGGTTACTGTCAAGAACAGTTGCTTTCAGCGACCTGTGTCCAGAATTGCAGATATTTTGATGAAATCATGGTTAAAAAAAGCTCTAATGATTCAGGGATTAAATACTCACTGAGTCGAACTATCAAATCCAAGAAAAAGACCATCATCTGGAAGTGAGCTACTCATATCCAATCAGTCCTCACGGTGATCTTCAATGCCTGTGGGAAAAATATAAAATTGAAGGAAATTAGCCATAACAAATCCTCATCGGAGAAAAAATCAGGAGTGGACTAACCTCGCCGACTGTCAGGATTCGGCGACAACGAATGGTCCTTGGCTACTCGGCAGGGCTGAGCCTGAGAGACTGAGAAAGTGAGAAGAGTAGATGGGTTCTTATAAAATCTGACAACATATAGAATTAAATAAAGGAATCGACATCAAAGGCCACTATTGGGCTGGGCCGTATAAACAGTATAGTTTGGATTACTATAAGCTGAAATCCTTAATTATCTGGCCTTTCTCACCTTGGAGTCAATTTGGTAATTGTATATCCATGATTTATTGACTTATAATAATAAGGTGTTCATTAATATTTAATCCAATAGTTAAAATATTCTATTGTAAAAGACACTAACACATATACGACGTAAAATAATGTATTGCAAAAGACACTAACACATGTATGACGAAAAGTCGATTTAATGAACATGATTAATTTTACGCATTTTAACACATGATAATTACTCTATAATACAATCAGCTTGTCCGCACCTGAAACTGGTTGCGGACGGCCCACAGATTCGTCGGATTTCAAATTCGACGGATGTCCGGCGTGGCTAGTTTTGACCTAGAACTGCACCAGTTCCGGGAACTACTAGAATCCCGAAATCGCGGGACTGGAACCGAAACCCATCGCGTGTGTAGGGGACGGACGGCACGTGAATGGTTGGAACGGCGATGTCCGCAACCACTCGCATTGGGGATGAACCGCATTGGCGATGTCCCGGAAGCATAAAGTCGTTGCAGACCCAACCATACACCTGCAGACGTTCGATACAAAGCCACCCGAGGAACAATTGATGTAGACATCCCGGTTAGGATCCAACTTAGGATCAATTGATTCTGTTGGATCGTCTCTGGAGACGTGAGATCAACCCCGCCTCTTACGTAACCCGTTAGATCAAATCCGCGTAGCATCGTGGAGTACTGCGTCTCCCAAGAGAAGTAGTTATTTTTGTCAAGAAGAGCGCATCTGATCGGCTTTGTTATGACCTTAAATGGTCTCGCCTGATTTGCAGCGGAAGAAACTAGCGTAGAACTCGTCATCAGAGAATAACGTTTCTCGATAACGATCTGATACCATATGAGTTTTAACACTGTAATTCGATCAATCACTGTTTATTACAGATGCATTATTTATAGCTAACTGATGGAGGTGAAACCCGACCAGTACTCCAAGACGCGCAAGCAAGCGCCAAGCGGGGAACTCCGCGAGAAACCGGACCGGAACTCAAGTGCGCAGAGCTCTGCTTCGCTAGGAATTCTTCTACTCCAAATGACTTGCCTTCAATGAGTGGGGGGTGCCCTCTATTTATAGGGGTTCTTATGGGGGTAATCTGGTCATTTGTGAAGTAACCGCCTAACTGCCTAACTGATCAGATCGGGACCCGAGATCGACTTTCCAGAGATCAACTTTCTGGGGGTCGACTTTCCTGGTGATCGACTTTATTCAGAAGTCGATCCCAGGGAAGTCGATCCTCAGGAAAGTCGATCTTCCTAGGATTCGACTTGGGACCTCCCCAACCCTAGAATAGGTACCTTAACTCATCTTAGGCTATCTGGACTTCTAGTTGCTGGTAGGTTGTGACCAGGTTCGGGATACTGTATCATCACTAATTAATCTATTATTAGTTTGTTATCTATTAATTAACTGACGTGTAATATACGGGATTATACTAATTCACTTATCAGACGATCGAAAATTTTAATATTCGTGTAAACAACGTTGAGAGTTTAAGTATAATTAGTAAATCCCAATTTCACTAATCAGGTGTTTAATTAAGATAATTCAATTGATCTCCAATTTTCTTCTCACCCTCCACCCTCGACAGGCGACAGGAGATTAGGGTTTTGTTCTTTGACCGATATCTCCCTTTCTACATCCGATTAAGAAAAGGTCTTCACTAAACCAGGTATGTTTTCATTTAGGATGATGCGGCAAAGTGTCGAAATTTAGATAGACAACTACGATTTCTAATTGACGCGCCGTCCATACTATGATGTGACGATAGATTGGAGGGAGCAAGTAGGAGGATTTAGGGTCATACTTAATATTTCTCAACTAATTTCAGGTGAGATATCAAAAATAAAATATTCATGAGATGTGATACTGATCTTGAGAAAAGACAAAAAAAACTGATAATGGTTATAAATCGTGGAATGAAAAATTAACGGCAGAATGAATGATACAAGAATCGTTTCATAATATTTTCCTTTGTATCTGAATAACTCTAAACCCTAAATCATATGGATTGCAGTGAATTTTGTTCACAAATAGTATTAACTATTTTTTGAACAAACCATCATAAAAGTATAAAACCAGAGTTAAAAATAGATAAGCATCAGAAACATTCACAAATAAAAAACAGTAATAATCCACTAATTAACATTTATTTTTGAATTCAAGAAGAAACAACCTCGACTTCCACCTCTTTTACCTCTCCTCCATCAGCTTCATCGCTTTCGTTATCATCTTCGGCCTGTCCGGCGGCGAGGAGAATCCAATCAGGTGGGAGAACAGGAAGAACAGGGTAGACTGTAGGACCTCGGCGGATGTCCCATGGTTGGGACTTCTTTGGCCTGGTTTTCCTGTGATGTGCAGTGCTTTTCTTCTGTGGTCTAGAAGAGCATTCCACTACCAATCCAGTTTTCCCAAAACCCATCATAACCCTTTCGACTCCTACTCCACCTCCGCTCACCGCCAAATTAGGAAGCCGGAGATCCGCCGTCGAAGGAAGAAATCCGGTTACCAACATCGTTGGAATCGACATTTTCTTCTTCTGTGTTTACTGGCGTGTGTGTGTGTGCTCCCTCTTATCTTGCTTGGGCTTGTGGGATGAGGTGTTCCCGTGCAACGCGGCATTTCCTATCAATATCCGGTTCTTACTATAAAGAATTTTTTTATACACAAAAATCTAAAATTAGAGTAATAATATAAAACTATAAAAGTATAAAACTAGTTGTTTTAGATAATTACTTATACACCCAAAGAGAGAATAAAAGAATTCAAATAGAGTGCAAACTTATAGTGAACACCATTAACATTGGATGGGCTCCAGAATCACCCCATCTCAATGTAAAGTAGATAGAGGATTCTGGAGCTTGTTATTATTAATAGTGTTCATTAGAAGCAGATCTCAAATAAATTATTCAATTTCATGAATCCATCCCACTAGACTATGTTTAACAGGCACTTTCCTTGTTTTTGAAGCTCAAATAACACATTCAAACAAGCTGAATCTTGTGAAATCTTCTTATCAGCACAGGGTTCTCCCACAAGAGTGATGATGGTAGAGCCTGGTATACACAAGGTTATAGTTGACACAAAGGAGTTGTAACCGGTGCGTGTTTCGGAATAAGGTCCTTCAAATAAAATAGGAACTCTGTTCAATGTAAATAAGAAAATATTAGTTTTGTACTTGTATTTTTATAGGGTAAGAATCTTGGATATGATAGTTGAGGTTTCTACAATTTTTCATATGTTTTTGTCTACTACCTCATTGTCTCCTTTATGTATATGGGGGAAGGATGAGAATTCACCTGGATTTCTGCTCCATTGCTTCAAACTTTGGCAAAGGCCATTGGAATTGCTTACAGATATGAAACAGACAAATTCGAGTGGCTCCTTTCTCCATCTTTAATGATACAATTACTACAAATCAAATTCAATTTAGGAATGGAATTAATAGTATTATAGAACAGAATTGTTGACAGAATGGAATGGTAAACATAGATGTATATGACTTGATTTTCACCTGGCTTGTCTTTGTCATTAGCATCATCATTTTTAGAAAAACAAACCATAGATTTTTGTGTTTTGGAAACAGTGGCAGAAGAATCAGATATCTGACTAGCAGTTGGAGTAACTGTGAAGTTGTTGATATTCAAATCTGTGTATGACTTTTTGCATGCTTCTTCTTCTACTGCTTTTCCCTCCTGACTTTTCACTTTGGATAGGTGATGAGTATGAGAAATCTCTCTTTCCTGTCACAACAAACAGAACAGAACTATTCTTGTGACATCCATTATAGAATAAATTACTTTTTACTCTTATAAACAACAATCAAACCTTCAAGTCTTTCAACAAAAGGAGGGCTGCTTGTGCCTTAGCATGTTTCCTCTTTTTGTCACAGCCATAGCGGACCAGACAGACATCATTAAGCTGCACAGAAAGTTCTACAATTGCTTCTTGACCTCTATTGGTGATGTTGGTGTTAATGAAGTATCCCAGATGACTGCACAACTCAATTAATTCTCGTATAGGTTGAAGTTCGAGTTTGTCAGGTGATACTATAGGTGAGAGTAATTGTTCAAATATTCTCCAAACAACATCAATACAGAATTCAGTGTCTATTATAATTGATCCAGCGATACTTTCCACTATATCACCAAGAACCTGTAAGGATGAAAAGAAGTATTTTTAGAGTAAAAAAAATGTAATAATTATAAATTGCAATACACAAAAATGATATTTTTACCTTGGGACCCTCAGATGTGCCAAATGAGAAATCCAGTGTACAGTTATCGCCCCACTCTACACAATTGTAATACTCGGTTATTTTTTGTGACAGTGCTGTGGAACCATGTTGAAGATACTTATGAAAATTATTTCTCACTGCAACTTTAGAAAAGTTTCCATTACTGACCACTGCTGAACGCAAGTCTGTTAATTCTCCCTGATCAATATCTGTATAAGTCTGAAATAAGTGGGATGTTATCAGAAGATCTAGCACCGAATCGCCAAGAAATTCAAGTCTCTGAAATTATCATGCAATTAAAAGATATACTCACTAAATTAATAAGGGGTTATTAAAATAATTTAGTGGTGATTACCTGATAACAATAACTTTCCAATTTTGATGGATGAGTGATAGCCTCCACTAAGAGACCCTTGACATGAAACTCATAGTCAATTTTTGACTCCAAAGCTTCTATATCTCCAATTTTAAGACGATGACACAGAAAAGATGCGTTCTTTTTGGCTTCTTTTATTGCGATTAGATCAAATTCACAATCTATGCCTAACCATCTCATTAATGAAAATGCAGAGTTCAAGCCTCCACCAATATAGTATGCTCCAATCAGAGATTCTACACAATCTGCAATGGTTTTAGAGCACATCCACCTGTGGTTTCTATCACAGGGCTTACCAATTTTCACTGCCTTTTCTGTCATATATTTAATATCCAATGGAACCTTTGATGTATCTAAATCACATTTACAAGGAGAAGAAAATAAACAGATTTGACCAGGAGCAGCCCAACGACGAGCATCAAATGGACAATCTCTTATATATATCTGTTTTATCAATTACATTGAAAAGTAAATGAAAGAAGAACATTAGATGTATGATAAAGTGATTGCAGCATACCTGTAAGTTTTTGTCAGTACCGACTTTATGAAGTTTTGAGTTGCAAATTTCCAATGTTCTAAGAGAGGTTAATTGTCCTTCATGTTTCTTGGGATGTTTACAAAATAGATGGCCACTGATGAAATATTTTAGCACAGAGTCTCCCATCAACTCTAGACGCTCCAAAGAAAAACTCTCATTGCATCTGGATGTTGTGATGGCTTCTAAAATCTGTACAGAAAAAATCAACACATCATTTTTCATGTAATTTCTATTTATCAGCAATAAACATTTTTAAATGAATAGTTTGGATGTAGAACAAACCAAAGCACTAGATATTTTATGGTCGTTAGGACAACAAGCGATTTTTTGTTTGAGTTGACAAGCTAACATCAGGGATTCAAGTCTATGCATCACAGATGGCAATAGGTAAAATGCTTTTATGACATCATTTGAATGATTGAATACATCTACATAAACCAAAGTTTCTGGTGGCATATGTGCATGCATCAGTACTTTCTCCATTAATGTATCTGTGATAGATATAAAAATTGAATTTCAGAAAGGCAATCCCTTTAGCAATTGTGGTGTGGCTCATAAAAAGAGCAATGCAATTTGCTCATATCATAGAGAATTAATGTAAAATTTTGTATATCTAGTAAAATACATGTCTTAAGATTTTACACACAAACCTTCGTATTTATATCGTGGAATCAGAAGATTGTGTGGGTTATGACTTTGCTTTAGGAGCAACAGAGGCTGTTCTGGATGTTGTAGCACTATTTTGTGCCTATTTATTTAAAATTCAAATCAAATCATAAAAAAAAATTAGTACCACTAAGAGACCTTTACAGAAAATAAAAGATAGCAGTTAATATTTACTTCTTGAGAAAAAAGTCTGTGTAAGTTGTATAATCTGATGAATTTCTATCATCCACAGAATCAAATGGATCGTTAGCAGATCGATCAAGCTCAACATCAAGAACAGTATAGATTTTTCCCGTGTGGATTGCCAAAACTACTGTGTGTTTGAGATTGTGAATCAGAATGCATTTGTTTGCAAGATGTACAGCACTATTTTGTTTCTCAATTTCCTTGTCTGGTGAATGTGTGTTGCAAAATGAGCAATTTTCATCGAAATACTTGACTTTTGATGAATATATAGAATTAACAAAATCAACAGCAGAAGCACATGCATCGACGCATTTCCAATCAATGCTGGGAAATATAGAAAGTGACAATTCAATGGGCAAGAGGAGATACATATTCAAAGTACTCCATAGAGATAGGTTTTTCACTTTAAACATGAACTCTCTTTTCGTTTTGGATCCCCCCACTAACAACTTTCCAAATATTCCATTGAAGAAAAATTCATGGAAGAGCATAGCTTTCCTTACCTAGTAATGATAATTGATCATAATTAAGGTTATCCAGATTCCAGGATGAAAATTACAAAAGAAGAAGTTCCATCGTAGTTGCTAACTTATAAGAAAAACAAATAATATCAAACCTTTTCTGATTTTAAGTAGACTTGACCACATGGAGTAACAGAAACTCTGACAAGCTTATTTGGAATCAGAAAAAGATCCATCTTTGCAACAGCTATCTCATCGTCTAGTCTTGGCTCCAATAAGAGAACGAAATCATTATAGGTTTCAACATCACAGGAAAATTTCAGATGATATGCATGTAATTTGATATCAACAGGAGGCAAGGCCCATGTCCCTGACAAAGCATGAACAGTTTCTGTTCCATGAAGTTCTTTCCTCTTTGTCGTTCCTGCATAATTCAAAAAAATCACTTTCACGTGGATAAAAAAAATTCCATCAAGAATTTTTTCATGTTAATCACCTGGGCCTGAAGAATTTTTGTTATTTTTTTCTGAATGAGAATTTCCACAAGCCTCTTCATTATGTGGTAGAAGAAAGTCATTGAGGGCTCCCATACAATGTAATTTCTTGCATGCTTCTAAACATACAAGCTTCTTCGCTGCATGAGAATTTTTGTTCCTCGGACCAACTATCTTCTGGAACACCGCACTGGGTGGTAATATGAGTGTACATTGATAAAATGCATCATTCTTGCAACACTTAAAAGTTGGTTGTGGAATAAAATACCTGTAATGAAGAAACACATTGCAAAAATACTAAAAAAAATCAAAGCTGAACTATCAATCAAATAGCATTAGGACAAATAATCAATACTTGTCTCCGGGAAGGTTTTGACAGTATTTTGTAATGAGACGGATGCTAGACTCCGTAGTCACTCTTGCACCCGTTGATACCACACAATACTCATCCATCATTTCACCACTGAATACTTGTTTGTTCTCACTAAAATTAAACACAGCCAGATTCAAATCAACACGCTGGGAAAATCTAAAATAAAATCAACCCACAAGAAATTCGTTAGATTAATCAACAAATAATCAACTCAATTCATATATTTCCCAAAGCAAGTCACTGGAGAAAAATAGAAATAATTATGTTATAAAAGACAAACATATCTCAGAAAAATTAGATCATCCGTTCTTTCATCCAATCACATATACATCCTCTTCACTCAGATAACATAATACCTGACAACCTTTCACCATAAAGTGTAATGTAAATGACACTTCGAAAGCGCCTTTTTTCTACATTCATCGGAAAAAATTACTTCCACAAACACGTAGTAGATCCTGGAGAAGAAAAATAGGAATAATTTTCCGAAATAAATAACAAATCGCAATCCGACAAAGAGAGACAGTCAGACTCTAGATAAATAAGAAGCTTCTAGATCTACCTCTTCTTCCGATGTAACAAGAATTTCCAGATCCTTCTCTGCAGACGATTTTCCGCCAGATCAGCCGTAAGCCGCCATTGGAGAGTTCCAGTCGCCATCGGAGAAGTCCAGAGAATTGGGGAGGACTGAAGAGGAGAAATAAAATACAGATTCAAAAAAACAAAGATTTTATAAATTTGGTGAAATTATACAAATATCCTCATTTTCTATATAATTATAGAAATATTCTCCAATGTTTATATGGTCATCATATGACTATATGAGCCAGATTGCCACAGAGAGATATTCGTCGATTAGGGTTTATGATCTTTCTCTCCAGAAACCAATGGATCCTAACGTCGACGATCTCAATTCGCACGGAATCTCTCCCATTGAAGGCGATGACAATGATGGTGAAGGAGATTGTGAGATGGTGGTCGAGGAAGACGAGAATGAGGACCGGGAACCTGTAACATTGGGTTTTGTTGAGAAACCCAAGAATCCAACCTCTCTTCTTCGTCATTTTTTTCCCAGTAAGGCCGGCGGAGTGCCTGCGTGGCTTGATCCATTGAATTTGCCAGGGGTGAAGTCTCGTAGTTGTGGATTCTGTGAGAATCCACTCCAATTCCTTCTTCAGGTTTTTTCTTAGTCTTTTTTTCTTTCTTCCAATTGATAAAAAAATCGAAGCTTTATTTGAACTAATTTTTTCATAGATATATGCTCCGATCTCGGAAAATGAATCTGCTTTCCATAGAGTTCTGTATGTATTCATGTGCCCTTCCATGTCATGTCTTCTCAAAGATCAACATGAACAATGGAAGTGTAGAACAGATGGATTTTCTCCTAGAAGGTAATGCTAGAATTTAATTCTCCTTTCACTCTCTCAAAAAAAAATCTTTATTTTTTGTTTTGGTTATTACAGTACAGTTATTACTAGTTTGTGTTTTTCTTTGTTCACATTTTCTGATTTGTGGTTGATTTGATTTAGTGTGAAGGTCTTTCGTTACCAGCTACCTCGTGACAATGTTTTCTACTCGAGGGATCCTCCTAAGTACGACGGCAGTGATAAACCATCTGGGCCTGGAGGTAACTAACTATTAAAAGCTCTAGGGTTTATGGTTTGTGTTTTATGTTTTTTAGTTATTTATGACTCATGAATCATGATATTTAATTGTCCAAATTAACGAAAAAATTAATTTAAGACAAACAGCATAAGGTTAAAGTTTATGCAGATTGATTGGAAACATGAAATGACCCAATTTATGGCCAGATTACATAAGTTTTCCATGTAAAGACTTAGGGTTTATGGTTTGCATTTTAAGTTTTTTCAGTTATTTATGAATTATGACTCATGAATCATGATACTTAGTTAATTGTCTGAATTAACAAAAAAAACTACTTTAAGACAAAAAATTTAAGGTTTAAGCTTGTGTCGATAGATTGAAAAATGGAAATATAAAATGACCCAATTCATTCATGATCAGACTACTTAAGTTTTCTAGGTAAAGACTTAGGGTTTATGTGGTTCCTAATTTTATATTCTTTTTCTAGCTCCTCTTTGTTGTTGGTGTGGCACATGGAAAGGAGACAAGGTTTGTGGTAGTTGTAAGACAGCACGCTACTGCTCTGAAAATCATCAGGTTTGTGTTAGCTTTAAAGGATTTTTATCTATCAACTAAGATAAATTGATGTATGATATAAGAAAAGTTTAAAATCGGTAGTTAATCGATTCCACCTGTATAGACTGCTAATGAATCCTCTTCGCCTCAGGTTGTACATTGGCGATCTGGACATAAAACTGTTTGTCAAAGAATCATTCTTTCTTCGAAAGATGATTCCAATCCAACCGATACTAATTTACAAATGAAGAACATTGGTAATGTGTATACCTTAGAAAATCATCTATTGTATAAAATTGTGTTTGTTATCGGTAATAAAATCAAAATTTTAATCAGTTGCTTGTAATACATTGTGGCCGGAATATGAAATTGTGCATGAGGATGAATGCCTATCTGACGACAATGATGGTGATGAGGTGCTCAAAGATAATGGATCAATTGCAAGTTCTATAGTCAGTAGTAAACCGAATGCAGAAGACGACGAAGAATTCAATGCATTGGAAAACAAATTTGAGGTATATTTGATCATTATAGTTGGCTATTAGGAATAAAAACGTGTTCTTATGTTATTTATACCAACACATTCATATGTAGGCTGACGATGATAACAAAAGTTGGGCAACATTTCAAGTATGCATTGGAAAAGATCCTGAACAAGTGTTAAGGTTTGTATAAAACCCACAAATAATATGATTATTCCAATGATATTTTATAATCATTTAAAAATAAACATTCATAGATATTGCCGAGATGTTAAGGGAGCAGCACCGCTCTGGCCAGTCTCTGCTGGTAAACCTTCGAAGCAAGACATTCCCAAATGCTGTCACTGTTCTAATCCCATGTTCTACGAATTCCAGGTTCGTAAATTAGAGTTAGTTTTTCTTTTTATGTAGGTTTTGCCAAAATGTCTGAATGTTTGATAATGAATTCATTTGTGTGCAGATCTTACCTCAACTGCTGTATTATTTTGATTTGAAAAATGAAGCTGATTCAGTTGACTGGGCCACTGTTGTCGTATACACATGCTCTGCTTCTTGTAAGCCCGATAGAACAGGATTCACTCATGAGTTTCCCTGGGTACAGATACAACCATAAACCTTATTTTGCCTGTTTTTATTTAGTTTCCAACAAATTATGATTAAAGGTTTCATTTACCACAGTTTAGCTTTTGTCTTTTATTTAAAGGATAATATATTTTGACAATTTTATTAAATTATACAAGAAGATTGAAGGTTTCATTTACCACAGTCTAGCTTTTGCCTTTTATTTAAAGGATAATATATTTTCACAATTTTATTAAATCATACAAGAAGATTGAAGGTTTTATTTACCAACGTAACTTAAAATTTCATCACTAAACTCAATTATCAGTCTCTCCACACAGTTGTTTGATAAATTCATTAAAAATGAGATATTTGATCTCAATCATCTGTTCCCCACAAGATCTGGTGTGATCCACAAAAAAAACTGATAATGATTTAACCGTGAGATGAAAAATTAATAGAAAGATAAATGATATCTCATGAACCGTGATAACAAGAATATTACTAAAAATATAATATTTCTAAAATTACAATCAAAGTAAAAATGTGTAGAAAAAATTATTATGATTGATATAAATCTGATAAATATTTGAATATTATAACTATATCATGTATCTATGTTTGGTATGAAATTACCATTTCATAAAATAAACTAGTATGGAAAATATAAATAATACAAGTCTACATGACAATAAAGATATTAATTTTAAGGTTACTGAGAAACAAAATAAAATCTCTGAGCAAAAAAACAACTACAGCACCATTTATGGTTTAAAATTTCATAAGATTACATGATCCAAACAAAATAAGTTTAAAACAGATTGAATGAATAAAAAAGTAGATCCACCATCCTCATTTTCAACAGAAGAAGCAGCAGCTTCTAACTAGAATGAATGCTGGGAATTTAACGATACTGCATTGTACAAAATAATCAAAGGAGAGAGTTAGCCTATTTTTTATTATTATCATGAAATCATACCAATGGTTTGAAGCAATAAAGGTACAAAATTGAAAGAAAAAAATCTACTGATTATAGAAAATTATTCTCTAAAAATTAATCTCGATCTAAGTCACATAGTTTTATAAAGATAACCTAGAAAAAAAAAAATAAGGAACAATATAAAAAAAAAAAAAATTACCTTGATGAATCCGATTTCCTTAGCGTTGCTACGGAAACACTGTCTGCAGCACATGAGTCCATACTTGCGAATCAAACCATGCGAGTTCCCACAGACTCGGCTGTACGAAGCACCAGCACACGATTCATGAGTACATAGGGGAAAACGGTATAAAACAAAAGATAAAATAGGTAAATGGTTACCAGAGCCTGGATCCAAGACCGTAGTTCTTGGGATGAGAGTTCCAAACGTTTGCGTGACCCATCGTAGATCAAAGAGAGAGACGACAAAGAACAAACCCTAGATGACGATCCTTCTTTTTCTTTCCGGCGATTTGGAATTCGGAAGAACGACTTATGGATTATTTATATGATACAAGTGGCATCATAAAGCCCATTAACGGTCCAATAAAAACCAAAAAATTATTATTTTATTTGGAATTGTCTGATTAGGTAGGTCCCTGAAAATAAAGAAATCACGACAAGGTCCATAGTTTTTTATCATTAAAATCCTATCATTTTTATAAATTCGGAAAAAAATTAATTCTTTATCTAATTAGTGATTATTACTCTAATGGTCGGCAGACATTTTCGCAATTAGGTTAATGTTTAACAGTAATGGATACCACATATACTATTATCTCTCATATTGACCTCCCTCTCTATTACAAGTGGAAGTTTTTCAATGGTTTATTTGTCCCCCTCTTCCATGGACAGAGGGTATTTATATTATTCTGCGGGTCGGGTCCCCCGATCTGAGACTTGCTCAGGTTCGTGGACCTTAGGCCCGGGTCTTGTGTGGTTTCTGGCAGAGTGACTGGGCCATTTTACCAACTGATTTGTATATAAATTGATGCATATTAGATTTAAATACAATAAATAATCTAATGGAAATGATTAATGAAGCATATATGGTAGAAAAATCTAGGGTTTAAATTGTATGGAGTTGAAAAATCTAGGGTTTGAATAGATATTTCCACCACTTGGAAGCAGGGGCGTATGCAACATAGGGCACAAAGTTGAAAAATCTAAGGTTTTAATAGATATTTCACGGCCACTTGAAAGCAAGGGTGTGTATGCAGCATAGGGCGCAAAGTTGAAAAATTTAAGGTTTGAATAGATATTTCGTGGCCACTTGGAAGCAGGGGCGTACGTATGCAGCATAAGGCACGCAGTTGAAAAATCTAGGATTTTCAATAGATATTTCACGACCACTTGCAAGCAGGGGCGTATGCAGCATAGGGCACGAAGTTGAAAAATCTAGGGTTTTCAATAGATATTTCACGACCACTTGCAAGCAGGGGCGTATGCAGCTAGCATAGGGCACATAGTTGAAAAAAAATAAGGTTTGAATTAATAAATATTTCACGACCACTTGAAAGCAAGGGCGTATACAGCATAGGACGCGGAGATCGAGTTGAAAAATCTAAGATTTGAATAGATATTTCACGGCCACTTGGAAGTAGGACTGTAAGCAGCATAGAGCAGGGAGTTGTGAAATCTAGGGTTTGAATAGATATTTCATCTATTCAATTCTTACATTGGATGGATGAAATTTAATCATCTCAAACTATCTCATATTTAATCAAGGTAGATTCGTGTGAAAATGACTATAAAAGAGTGTGTGAGAATGTCAATCTCAATCCTTCATTAAATTTCATGATTCAATCTCAACCCTTTGTTTAATTCCCACGAGAGATCTGTAACATATTTCCAAAAATTAATTCCCACCAAAAATGAAAAATTCACTTTATTTAATCAATTTCATTGATTAATCTTCTCCTATTCTAATAACATGATAGATATTTTATTGATAATTTTAGCTTGATGATTAAATTATTGATTACTTAGTTTGGTTGATGTATTTTGAAAATGAGAGTTAAATATTTTATCATCTTTTATTTAATTTATTCATGTGTTAGTGAATGCTCACCAGTGACCATTAAATTTAATTGATGTGTAAAAAGTTATAAGTGAAATTCAAAGAAACTACTAAATCTATTATTAAATAAATGATAAGTAACTTTAAAAATTCAAGATTATTAAATTTCAATTAGGATTTAATTGGTGATATCATCCGGAGACAGAGAGATATTTTACACCATTTAGAAAGATTTTTTCTGTTATCAATAATGTAAAAAGTTTCTAACTATTGATAGTCGTCACCTAAAGTTCGTCATACATACATATCTTATTTTTTATAGTGATATGTGAATCAATTTTTTATATATATTTTTTGAAAAAAATTTATGAGATCAATCTATAATGACCCAAAAAAAAGCTTGTGTGATCTTAGCTTCACATTTTGAAAAAAATAATGAAATTCTTTCACAACCGTCCATTCTGTTTTTTGCTTACCAAAATAATGATTTTTTTAGATCAAATGAAGATGAACGGTTAGAATTTGACGGACTCTTTTTGGCTTACCAAGGAGGGTTTTTTCTGAAATTACTTTATATTTTTTATATAATGAACATATCAAAATGACAAAAAAATATATTGATGTGATAATTTATTTTATCGACACTGGTTTTAAAAAATTCATCGTATAATTTAAATTTGCACCATATATAATCAGCAGCGAATCCAGGATTGAACCATCATGAGGGCTCAAATAAGTGACGGAGGCGGAAATTTATTGAGGGTAAAGGAAATCTTTCGTCATTGACGAATTCATTTAGTATTTGAAAATATATATTAGAAATAACATATTAAAATTAAATTTAAATAGATAAAAATAGATTGTAAAGTGAAAATCTAAAGAAATTAAATTGATAATACTTTTATTTATATCATTTTATTTTAAATTCTCAAAACTCACACTTTTAAGGGTATTTTCCCCAAAATATGTAGATCCACCTGATTACAAGGTTTATTTGGGTTTATTAGGTTATATCTTTTTGATAACAAAAATCCACCATCAATAGTAGTTTATCAACAAAAGTCCGTCATACAATGTCAGTTTTTATATAATACTGTTTTATTGATGCATGGTATCAGAGAATTAGTAGAGTTTTACATTTGAAAAAAAGAAACTAATTAACTAATCTGAATTAACTTCTATTGTTATTTTCCATACCTTATTGTGAAGAAAAGATCTATAATTTCTGGCATCTTCATTGCACCCATCACATAACCTAATTAAACCTTCCACACTCTTCCTGACCTCTTCCACTTCTCCCTTCATCGTCGAACCACCATCCTTCAACTCAACAAACCTCTCGATTTGATCCTTCATCTCGTCGACGCACCTCTTGATATTCCCGAAATCCGCATTCACAGTCACTCTACCGATCTGCATCTTCGCCAGGATTATCTTCTGATTCTTCAAGGGTTTCTCATATGACTTAAAAAAAGAATCCACACATTTCTCCACCCATCTGATCGGAATAGATGAAATAATCGCCAGAGTCGTAGCCACCACTGGACCCATTTGTGTTGCCAATTGATCAGATGCGATCTCCAAGGATATCAGAATCATTGTTACCAATCCTATGGAGATCACTTTTGATGTATTCCTCCAAGTTTTCATTCTTTCTATCTTCTGGTCGAGCTTTTGGCCGAGTTTAAACAATCTCTCCAATATTCCATTGTGCTTGTTCTTTATGAGTGACAACTTGTCGGAAATAATCACCTCTCCCTCTCCGACAGCAGTGCTAATTAACCTAGCAAACTCATCTGACGATCTTCTAGAATCGACATAACACATGATGTAAACCAGTTGACAATTTATTAATTTCAAAACGTAACACAAAAAACGAACTTGATGTAAGTTATGAAGACGACAAACATGGTTTTTCTAAAGCATCTTCCCAACAGAGCATAGATCTCCATTGTCTGATCGATGTCGTTAAAATACTCGTCGACCAATTCATGGAGATCGAAGGCATCTTTGAAGGTGGAGGGAAGTCGATTAGTTGGTCGATGGATTTCGACATCTATTGTTGTCTCAGCTACAGATACAGCTGTCTCATCAGCTGTATCATGAGTGGCGGCGGAAATGGAGTAGATTTTGACGGCGGCGCTGTATACAGATCCCATAATGATGTTGGTGTGATTTGATAAGTAAACAGTATGAGTTGAAGTGTTAAGGTGGATATATAAGACATTAACTACATTAATATACTATTTGATGACGTGAATCGTGACATTAACACACAGTTTAGATAGATTTTAAGGTGGGTGGGTAAGTAAATTTTTTTGGGTAAATTACGTGATTCATTAAAAAAAGTAAATAAATTACGTGATGGGTAAGTCAGCATTCACCTACGGCCTTCCTTGGCCGCCAATAAACATACGGATTGCAACCGTCATTTTTATTTTAAATAATTTTCATGTAGATTTTAGCATTTTTTATTGTAATTAGTTATTTACTAATAATTAGGTAAACTAATTACTTGTTGACTAAATTATTAGTGATGATTAGTAAAGTCTACTGCTTTAAGTGTTTTTTTTAATTAGTTGCGTGATATATAAGTACATAAAAATTAAAATTTCTACACTGATGTGACAGAGTTGTATAAGATTAAAGTAAATACTACTTTGGGATGCTTTCCGATTGGTAATCGGTGACGCTATATCTTAATTAATCTATATTCACTTGCACTCCTAATTACCATGTTTTTAATCTATCTACTACAAACAATAGATCTCCTGAAAACCTGGTCATAATTAAAAACACCTGAGCCCTGATGGTCGCTCCGGTTTTGCCCTGTTCCGTGCCCCGGTGATAACCGAGGGTTAGGCAGATATTCTGTGCCGTTGCTTCGTGTTGTTGTCCCAGTCATATTTCGAGGTGGGTCTCGAGGCTGGGCAAAACCCGGGCGGGTCACCCCTGTTTTGTCCCGGTTTAATTTTTTTTAATAAATTAAATTATATTATATTAGATATAAAATTATTAAGATTAAAAATTTATTATATTTTTAAACTTAAGTCTTAACTCTTAAACTTTATGTCCATTTTAGATTTATTTTTTGTTTTTATTTTTAAAAATTAGGGTAAAAAGTTTACCCATTTTGAATTTTAGATATATATTTTTTATAATTCTAAGCCGATCGCCTTGGATCTAGCCCGTTCCCTGCCCCGGTCACTGGGTCCGGGGCAGGGGCAGGGGATCAAGGTTTCTGTCCCGCCCCGCCTGTGACCCATCCTGTTCTCACTCTTACCCGAGGGCAAAAAAATATAAACAGTAAAAAAATATTTAAAATATCCAAAATCTATATAAATAATAATATTTACAAATATAAGAAAATAGCATGATCATATGTAAATGTGTAATCTTCAATCTTTAATTTGTTTTTTTGTTTTGTTTGGACTTTGATTTGGATTTAAAATAAATATATAAGATAATTGACGAGGGTGGTCTTTTCATCAGTGTCAGTCGGTTGTCAATCAATTAATCATCTGACTTATTAATACAGGAGTTCTACCAATCGATCTACCAGAATTATTGAATTTTCAGTCGCACACTTCACTCATGCTCGAAAAAAGGTCAGTCGTTAGGTATTTTGAATGAAATGATTGATTCCCATTTCTATCTATAGATTTTTGGAAGGGTAAAATGGTCTTTTCACCAGACCAGGAGTGGTCGAATCTAAAGCCGGTTGAGTCCCTCTCGGTCGGTCATCTGGGAGGACCGGGGTACGTGGATCGACCTCTTCCAGAATTCTAGTTAATCGATCCGATCGAAGTTCTGGTCTATTCCCCTAGAGTGATTTATGTTTCTAATAAGACTCTTAAACAAAATTATAAAAATGTTAAAAAAATAAGTATCAAATAAATAGGTCAAACACTCCATGTGTATTACATTGTATATTAAATCACTCGTACATCATATAACGTATAAACATACATCAAATAAATATACAATAAACTGAACAAAATAATTGAATTTAAATTGATAGGGTTCAAATCTCAAAGAGAATTAAAACCCAACAAAAATTAATTTATGCCATTGAAATGTGACGAACACACGGTATTCTTTAGTAAAAGGCGAAAGAATAGTTCGCTTTGTGTTCACCACATGGCTGATGAATTTTAAAATCATCATGTTTTCTTTATTTATAGATAGTATAATATCTAATTTTTCTCTTTACCGTCGATGTGGGACTAAAATCATATAAAAAATTAAAAAAAATGTAGGTGTGCTTTAATTATTTCAAAATAAAATCAATCCGGCCCATGAGCCCAATTAGATTTTTGTAGTGGTTTGAATTCTAATAGAATGTTGAGTCAATCGATTTACATTTGTGTGCATAGAAATTTTTGGATTTTTCTTATCGTGTGCCTAAATTTGATCCATTGAATTTCTTTACGAGCTGTGTGATTTCTTGCAGGCTTGTTTTGCAATTTGGAACCAACTCTCAATTTTGGAAGTGGTGATGAAACGAAACAGTAAAAGGAACAAATAATAGAATAAAATGTAAGAATGTGAATAAAAGGATTGATGATTATTGATTTAGTATATGGGTATATTAATACAGAAAAATGAAATGGAAGCTACGAAGATATTCTAAAGCAGTGCTTGAAGAATGAAGACCGAGTTCTTAAGATATTCTAAAAAAGGGATTCAGTAATGTAGGTAATTCTATACCAGCTTATTAGCATTAGAGTTATCAAACGAGCTGAGTCGAGTTCGGACTCGGTTCGTTAAAAAATTATCTAGGCTTGGGCTCGACTTATTAAGGCATTGCCCAAGTGAGTCCGAATATCTATAATTAAAATCTAAAAAATATCTATATCTATATTTTTTTATTTAAGTTTTCTTATAATTTATTTAATAGTCTTTTTCAATTAATATCTAGATTTTATTTAATTATTAAAAAGTTCTTAACAAGCTTATCAAGTCGAATTTGAAAAATTCAAACTCGAACTCGGCTCGATAAGCTTATCGAGCTTGAACTTTAGGTTCGAGTTCAGCTCGTGAGCCCAAGTTTAACAAATCGAGTCAAGCTTTAAGTTGACATCCTAATTAGTACTAGTTATTTTATACTTTCATCAAATGTCAAACAGTAAGTATGCTGATTGATTCAGGATCTAACCACAATTTTATACAAGTCGATGTAGCAACGTCAGTGAAGATGAGTAGGGAGCAAACGAGTCAAGATTTGCTAAAATTGTTTGAATAAAATAAAACTCGAATTAAAAAATATTTTGGGATTGACATATTGGGTTATTTATGTTATTATATTTTAAGTTTTAAGTAACCTTTAATGATTTAAATTTTTAAAGAAAAAAAAATGCATTGGGTCATTTATATTGTATATATATATTTCAGAAATCAATAGAAAATTTTTACAAAAAAATATTATAAAATAAATCTTAGTCAATTATAGGTTTTAAAAGTTAAAGGCTGTGATAAAAAATTTAAAGCCATGATAAAATTAGACTTGAAAACATAATGATAAATTTTATGACGAAAATTTTAAAAAATAGTTATTTAAAATTCAAATCATTCTTCTAATTTCCTCTCAACTGAATCCAAAGAAGATTTATTTCTACCTCTATGCAGAAAACTCATCTCATCGGAAACCTTTACTATCTCAACTGTTGGTGAAGATCTGACAATTGGCATGTAGTCACCGGTGACCTGAGTTGCTGCTCATCAGGACTAGAAACACCAGTCTATGTATACACAACAAGAAATGATATGTTATGGGATATATGAAATAAATAAATGCAGTATGATTATTAGAATTGAATAATTCAACCTTGAATTTTCCGGCAGGAAGATGACAAGCTTTGTTTTTGCTTTGTAGATCTTGTCTCTTAATGCAGGCCTTCCAATGAACGATTTATGAAACTATGATCAAAAGTAATGCCGACAATTGGGGATAGTTTCTTAGGAATCCCTGCAGCCTGTGATATGAAAGAAATTTAAAGGTATGATTACTAAATGATTATTTATAAATAAAAAATCAAGGAAGCAAGCATTGCCTTTAATTCCTCAAGGCTGAAACTTCCAGCCCAAGTCTTCATATTATACTTTCTAGTCTCGCACTGAATTATGGGTAGAAAAGATACAGTAGGTGGCTGGGGGAGATCTTAATGAATTTCTTTTGCCTTGCTGTGGAAGATGCATAAAATAAGATACATTTATGGAATCAGATTAAGAAAAGATGGATTGTTTGAGTTACCGATCCTTCTTTGTTCCTTGCGGGCTGGTTGAATCATGTCTTGATATAGTTCTGCCAGTTTTTCCTGAAGTAACCTGGAGAAACAATATTGTTGTTTCTTACCTGAAAAAATAAGCATACAGATAAAGCTAAAAAAAATGAAAAATATCTTGGCGTCTATTGTGTAGATTATGCATTCCAATAATTATGTTTTGCAGAAAGAAATGTGATTTTACTCCGATAAACAAATATTCACACTTTTTACTGAAATATAAAGGAAATAAGAAATAAACACGAAATGAAATTCATCGATGAAATGAATAAAAATAGAAAATGTTTGTCAAAAGTGGAAGATAAAATTGACTCAAAATCGGAAATTTAAATCAGAACAGAAAAATACATAATAAACAACCCCAAACATACTGCACGGCTAACACGAGAATGAAAGAGGACTGAATCTACATGCCAAGAAAAATAAAAAAATTGATTGGGAGAAAATCAGAATAACAGAACAGACAACCAGAGTGAAAAATAAGGATATAGAGATACAAGAAATAGAATTCTGCCAAGGAAGAGATCAGAGATGTGTACCAGTCCGATCGAACTCCCCAGTCATTTGGTATATACTATATAGTGAGATCGAAACCCTGTATTCATTTTATATAGTGGAAAAACTATCATATAATATCAAAAAAATATTTATAATTAGCCTCCTTTAAAAATATGGATTTTCTAGCCATACCCTTATACAATAGTAAATCATAATTCTGTTATAATTGGCAGCTGCGAACTATTGCTGTCGCCGGCATCCACCACCATGCTTCCTTCGGACACATATATATTTCATTTTTCTATTCGGATGACTTCTTTCTCTTTTTCCGCAATTAATAAGACATGCTTCTCCTTTTCCAATAAATCTCCTTCATCCCAACTCCTCGCTTCTCCCTAAATCAAACGAATCATCCTCTTTTGATTCTGATGCCAATGTCAAAATAGCATCCAAGTTCAATATCTGGTTCAGGGAGCCAATGACAGATCTTGACAAAATCTATACTATTCTTTCTGTCACACCCGAAGGTTCAGATTTAAACGATGTTCTTACCTCTATGAACATACGCCTCTCCAAAGCCATCGTACTTTATCCTTAGCCATAACCCTCACAACCCAACACCACTTGAGATGATTTCATAACAAAGGTAGCATTGGAACATAAAAAATCATACGCATAATGATTGAACCTAGGCAAGATTATGGATCGGAATGTGCCTTTGCACGATGCGCCACCACTAGGAGCATTTGTGCAAAAGCACGCCTTTTGCGCTAATAGCGTACTCGAAAACTCATATATTTTTATATATCAATCCCTAAAATATGTCAAAATACTTACATTATTGTGTAGATTATGTCAAAATATAGATAGTGATTTAATTTTTATACTCATGGGCCCATGGCTCATTTGAATCTTTTGATCTGTTTAAAATGTAGTTCGCCGGAGGGTCGGTGGAAGTTGGAGCTAAAACCTGGCCGGAGAGGGGAGGAATCGGAAGATGGGAGGACTAGGATTTTCATTTTGCGATTTAGACAAAGTCTGAAACGCAAACGAAAAATTAAATCAGGCCGGATCCCGGTAGGACCCGCCTGAATCCTGGCGCATCCGTGCACGCACTCGGAACTATGGGTAACATCAGGGTTCTAAATGCAACATAAGGACTTTAATCTACTGTTTCATTTAATGTACTGTTTAAGGCTCCTCCAATGCGATTTTTAGAAGAGAAAATCATAAGGAGGCCCCTAAATCCTACCTAATTCCCCCCCCCAAACCTCTCCAAATTCGTGCTCTTCTCCGCCGAGGTCTGGTGACCTCCAGCGAGTCTATTTCAGGTGAACAAAAAATTCCAGACTTAAAATTATCTGGAATGTATAGTATTTTAACATAATTACCAGAAAGCCACTGGCACCTGAGGTATGCTTACATCGCAATTGTGCAATTAAAAGCTTGGGCAACATTGAACATAATAAATCTTAAAGTTATTCTTGTTTTTTGATGCTGCCACAGAAACGTCGCTGCCAGTCAGCATTTCAAGGATTTCGACGGACTACTTCTGCTCCCAATCATTTACATCTCTTCACCTTATTGAACATAAACATCGTATGATATGTCGGAGAGAATCCATTTCGATGCATTCTCTCCATCCAAATCTCTGCATCCATCTTTCTGCCATATTTGCAAAAACCATGAACGACAATATCAAAAGTCCATCTATTGGGAACATATCCTTTCCCACATGCTCTATTAAATATGACCAATGCATAATCCATCCAACCATCGAGAATCAACTGCCGCATTAGTATATTGTACGTGTTCATGTTAACTGGGAACAATTTCTCAATAACACTCTCGACCTTCCATATGTTATGCCTCGTTCTGATCCCGCCCGAAAATGCAGCAACTAATTCGGCTAGCAATGAACGTTCTTTTGGTTTCGTGTATTGATTTTCCAATTCCACCTGATTCAGAGCTTGCCAGAACCTCGACGTCTTAAGAGTGTGTTGCAAAATGACATTATAGAGGAATGAAGAGAATTTCCGACCAGTCTTGTGGAAATCCTCAAGTAGGACAACAACAGTGGGGTAATCCTCGTAAGTGCAGAATGAAAGCACAAGCCCTTCGTAGACTTGGAGGCTAGGAGTGAGGTCCTTTGATCGCATCTTCTGCCAAACTGGAAGTGCTTGGTCTGGTCTGCCCGCTTTGCATAGCCCGGTGATTAATACGTTGTGCATCCTCTTGCTCGGTACATGCTCGGCATGGAGATCATTGAAGAAGTTGAGTGCATCGCTGATTTGTCCGCTCTTCATGTAGCTTTGGAGAACAAGAATCATTGTGTCCATGTTTGGTTCAATGCCATCCTCAAACATTCTACGAAATACATGTCTTGCAAGATCAGGTTTCTTTGCAGTTCCAAAACCTTCAATGAACCAATGGTATATCTTCTTACGGTCAGCTAATTCCACCGGTGAATTACGGAGTAATTGTTGTTCGAGCAAGAAACATACTTGGTGAAGACATCCCATCTGGCACAAACAACGGATGACGTCCAAATAGAGCTTTTGGGTTGGTAGATGACCGTAGTCTTGCATTTCCAACACCAACCTACAGATCATATCGCTCCTCCGAAGAGAAATGAACCCGTTTATCAATGACACAAAGGCATATTTTTTTATTGGATTGTTCCTAAAACTCCTGGACATGAATAAGTAGCCCTCTTCTGGCTTATTCACCTTGCATAGAGCAGACACATAACTGGCACATGCAATGTTGGATAGCAGATTGCTCCTCTTCAAAGCTGCATCAAGTAATTTCCCCATAATATCCAGCTTGCCTGAATTGCAGAGGACGTTGGTTAAAAATATAAACGTATATTTCTCGGGGAAGTATCCTTGTCTCATGGATTCTTCCAGAACCTGACATGCTTCGTCAACATTACCGGAGCTGCAGAGACCATTGATGAGATGATTAATAGCACGTTTGTTGGGTATTAGTCCAAATTCCTGTCTTGAATGGTAAAGTTGAAGAGCAATCTCAATCATACCAGCTTTACAGAAGAAACATAAAGATGCGCTCATTGTGCTCTGATTGGCCATTATTCCAACCTTTCGCATCTCGACTAGTATATCGTAGACATCCTCCAGACGATCTTTGACAAGAAGAAGGTATATAAGTCTGTTGTAGCTGACCAACTCTGGAAAGTAACCATCTTCTAGTTTCTTTCTTTGGAAGAAATCAATTGCAGCAGCATCCCTACGCATCGCAGTGAGATTCTTAAGCCAGAGGGTGTATGTATAATTGCCGCCAAACTTGATGACGAGCATGTTGGCATCCTTGAATCTCTTCATTCGACATAAGGTATCCACAACAATTCCAATGGCACGATCAACAACACCTGATTCTGAATTCATAGCCTGAAGCACCTTCAGTGCCTTCCCGATCTTCCTTTGCTTGCACAGACTCTTGATGTATATGATCGATGTCAGCGGGCTAAAATGCCCACGCTCTCTAATCTGGGTATGAATTGAATCAGCAACGTCGAAATCTGAATTCTCCACAAAAGCATTGAACAAGACGTGATATGAGAATCTATTAAGATCAATCCCTTGAAAACGCATTTGACCAAACACCCGAAGTGCAATATCAGTCTGCCCAGCGACAGCATAACCAATGACGAGAGTCTCAAGAAATCCAACATGATTGGAGTTTTTCCGTGCCTCCGAGAACGTACGGAGCCAATCAAAAATCACTGACATGAGCCGAGCTCGTGACAGAAGCTTGAAAATAGCATGGTAGGTCGTACAAGTGTGATGGAACCCATGTTGTCTCCCGGCCCAATCAAAAAACTTTAATCTAAGCAACAAGAAATTGTTACTTATGTTATTCTTACCCCCGGAGATGTCCATAGAGGTAGTAATGCGAGGGTTATGGCGAAGAACACCAAGTACCATAGCTTCGGAGAGGCATATGTTCATAGAGGCAAGAGCAGCGTTTAAATCTGAACCTTCGGGTGTGATGGAAAGAATAGCATAGATTTTGTCAAAATCCGTCATAGGCTCCTTGAACCAGTTTTTGAACTCGGATGCTATTATGGCGTTGACATCACAATCGAAAGAGAATGATTCGTTTGATTTAGGGAGAAACGAGGAGAGGAGTCGGGATGAAGGAAATTTATTGGAAAAGGAAAAGTGTGTCTTCTTAGTTGTGGGAGGAGAAAGGAGTAGTCCAAATTGAGAAATAAAACGTCTATGTGGTTGATGCATGGTGATGGATGTCGACTGGTTGAACCATATTTTAACATAATTCTGCCAGTTTTTCCTGAAGTGACCTGAGGAAACAATATTGTTGTGCTTCATTGTTGTTACTTACCTGGAAAAGAAACATACATGTAAAGCTAAAAATAATGAAAAATATTTTGATGTTGGTTTTATATATTGTGCATTTCAATAAATAGATTTTGCAGAAGGAAATATGCTTTCACTTTGATAAACAAATATGCACACTTTTTACTGAAATCTAAAGGAAATAAGAAACAAATACGAAATGGAATGAATTCATCAATGAAACAAACACAAATAGAAAATTGGAAGATAAAATCAGATATTTGAATCAAGATTCAGGACGAACTGAGTTGATGTTCAAAGTTTCAAATCAAGTTCGAGTCGAGGTCAAGTCGAGTTCAAATTTGATTTTTATCAAGTTTAACGAGTTTGAGTTCGAGTTATTACCTTTGTTAATGAGTCGAGTTCGAGTATTTCTGGCAAAACTCAACATGACCTGTTTGTATCCCTAATTCTATCTAATTAGTTAATATGAAAACTAATGATTCTAGATGTGCCTCCAAAAGGTGTTAGCCGGATCCAGTCCCAACTTTCTAGTAGCCTTCTCAGAAATGAGATTATCAGTGCTCACATTATCTTATGATAATTTGGCACACTTTGCCATTTATGGTACTTCGAGTTTGTTAATGAGTCGAATTCGAGTATTTCTGGCAAAACTCGACACGACTCGTATGTATCCCTAATTCTATCTAATTAGTTAATATGAAAACTAATGATTATTTACACACATGGTTCCAGATGCACCTCCAAAAGGTGACGCGCTAGACGCATCACCATTAGCCGGATCCAGTCCAACTTTCTAGTAGCCTTCTCAGAAATGAGATTATCAGTGCTCACATTACCTTATGATAATTTGGCACACTTTGCCATTTATGGTACTTCGAGTTTTGAATAAGTTGATTCGTTGGCTTACTACATCAGACAAGCTTTTTCATGCGACGCCTAGGTATTCATGCGGTCCAACGCATGTAGGCGTTTGCCTTCATGCGCTGGACCGGATTAGGCGGATCCAACCGGATCCGTCTAACCCATTAACCCATTAATTCTCATTTTAAATGTCTTCTTTTTTTCCCTATTTCTTCTCTTTTCTTCCCTTTTCTCCCCAATTTCCAGCCCATTTCCTCCGGCCAGCTCAACCTCCGACCACCTGCTAGGGATCCTCCAGCGGCCTGCAAGTGCACTTCCGGCGACCTCCGGAGACCTGCTAGGGCACCTCCCCTGGGCTAATGTGACTTGTGGATCTGAGGTTCAGAAGTTAATTTGGAACAAGTCTTTCTGGTTGAGTCTTCATGAATGTTTGGCCGTTTCTGAACCCCTAGTGAGGTTGCTCAGATTAGTCGACACAAATGAGAAACCATGCATGGGTCGAGTACTTAATGACTTGAAGAGTGCAAGGAAGAACATCAAAAATTTGTTGAAAGACAAGAATATCCCATTGCTAACCCAAATAGAAAAAATATTTAATAAGCATTGGGTGAAGCATTTTAGCAAACATATCTTTGGTGTCGATGCCTTCCTCAACCCCAACATCTTCTATCGTCTAACAGAATCTGCTGACAAGTAAGTATTTGAATTTTTAATTTTGAATCAGAATTTTCAATAACTTATTCGTTTGACATTGTAGTGAGGACCAAGCTTTAGCTGTGGAATACGAAATAAACTTCCACACTTGCCTCATGAAGATGGTGCCAGACCAAACTAAAGTATTAGAATTGTTGGACCACGCAATACAATACAATACAATACAATACAATACAAGGATAGGTTGGGATACTTTGGTATGCCTTCATCAACAACGGACCCGGGTAAGAATGAAGATCCGTGAAGTGAACTCATACCTTTAACTGTAAATTTTAATCGATTGATGATTGATGAGATGTTTTTTTACAGTTGCATGGTGGAGTACATTAAACCCGTGAACTTATGATGATAGCAAAGAGGATCTTATGCCTCTGTGTAACAACTTCCAGTTGCGAACGAAACTGGAGCACATTCAGTCTCGTAAGTTATAGTTCAATACTTCAATAGTTCAATAACGATTCTTAAATTCTTATTTAGATCCATACAAAGAAACGCACTCGTCTTGAGGTCGAGCGAATGGGAAGGTTTGTGTACATTCACTACAACAAGAGGTTGAATGAACGACAATTACACCGCAAGCTAGAATATAGGGACTTGGACTCTATAGCAACGGAAGAAATCAACTACAACTCTGAATGGATAACTGGCGAGGAAGGACCTGCCAATGAATGGGTTTATGGTGAAGAAGGCCCAACTCCTTGGGTAAGCCTTGAGGATGCAATGGGCGTGAATGAAACAGATGGCCCAACTACTAGACAATATAGTAGAGGAGGACCATCTACAAGACGCAGAGATGAAGATGAATTTTCTAAGGAGGAAGAAGAGTTTTAGACTAACTACTTTGTATCCAAGACAATACTTTGTATTTAAATTTTAGACTAAGCACTAAAAAAATATTTTTAGACTAACATTAATTTTTGTTGAGAACTTCTATATAATTTTCAATATTATATATATTTTCTCTAAATATTTCTAAAATTACAGGTATTTATTGCAAATTTCTATAAATGCAAGTAAAATATTGCAAAATTCCCAATTGACATTATGCGACGCCTAGGTGCCCCATGCGGTCATGCGACCAGGGCCATCCATGGTTCCGGATGCACGCGCATATGCGCGGATGCGACCTTCCAGGGAGGGTAGGATCCGACCCGGATCCGGGCATGTTTTAAGTTATTTAAATAAATTAAAATAGGGTTTTGCATTTCCAAACTTTCTGAAAACACAAAACCCTCCTTAGGGTTTCCTTTCTCCCCACATTGCTCCCAACCCCAACCTCGACCACAAAACATGCATCCTTTGTTCTATAAACGAACAAAGAGGACACACAATGACCTATAGATCGTATTTTGTATTTGAAGTTTGAACTATTTTATGTGTTTTGAACTACTTAAAGTATTATGATATAGTTCAGATATATAAAAAATATATAAATTTCCTTTAGTTTTATATATATTTACGAAAATACAATTGGCGCAAAGGCGTGCATTTGCGCGCAAAAGCTCAAGTGCTCCAGGTGGTGGCACATCTGGAACCATGGGGCTATCACATGACCGCATGGTCACATGAAAAAGCTTGACATCAGATAATCTTGGAGTCTTGGTGTATGGCATATTGGCATGTCCTGCAAATTAAGCAAGAAAGTTGGTGTCCCACATCTGGATGATCTTCATCATATTCTGAATCCACAACAGAATTATCACTCATTTACTCTTCCCTCAACAATTTACAGTTCTCTTTGGCATCTATAGCACTTGATTTTGCTCATCATTGGATCATTTGTATTAGGGATAACTTGAGATTTTTCAGCTAAGGGTTCTTTACCTTTTGGTGTTGTTAATGGGTTTCAGCCCCCTACTATGCAAGTTAGTTCACAATTGTATTTCCACTACTTCCTTATCAGTACTGGTCATAGTTTTTCATGCGACGCCTAACGCATGTAGGCGTTTGCCTTCATGCGCTGGAGCGGGTTAGGCGGATCCGGGTCGGATTCGCCTAACCCAATAACCCATTTAAATGACTTAAGTCATTTAAATAAGAGGGTGAGGGTTTTAAAAACCCTAACTCCTCTCTTATTTTTTCTTTCTTCCTCTTTTCTTCCCTTCCCTCCTACCTTTGAACCCCAAACCCTAGATTTTCAGATCATCTCCCCCACCCATTTTCTCCGGCCATCTTCTAGGGAGACTTCGGCCACCACAAGGGAACACTCCGACGACCTCCACACGTGCTCCGGCGAAGTCCAGGTGTGCTCCGGCGACCCTCCGGCCATCGGCGACCTCGCCGCCGGCGACCTCCGGCCATATTTTCAGGCGACCGCCTAGGCGGTCATGGCCATCGCATGACCGCCTGAAAAAGCTTGTACTGGTGAAGGGAGCTTCAAGCCCTCCCTTTACTAATAACAGAGGAATCAAACAAGGAGACCCATTATCTCCCATCCTTTTTGATCTAGTGATGGACAACCTTAGTAGGCTTATTGAGAAAGATGGACACCTGATGGAGTTGTTTCCATTTCCCACTTCATCTACGCAGACAATGTTCTAATATTTTCTAAAGCAAACCCCAAATCTCTTAGGACCATCAAAAGGATTCTTGAATCCTTTTCCACCTTCTCTGGCCTTGAAATCAATCAGGAGAAAAGCTTTGCCACTTATTCAAAAATATGTGGTAATGATCGAACTATCCATGAAATTCTTGGTTTCCCAACCAAATCCCTCCCTATAAGTTATTTAGGCCTCCATATAACTGGTAGGAAGAAAACTCATGTTGTATGTTGGAAACTGATAGAACCAATTGAGAAAATGTTAGCCAAGTGGAAGGGTAGATGCCTCTCATATGAGGTAGAACTCAGTTAATTAACTGGATTTTATTAGGCAAGTTCCAATACTGGACAAATGGCACAACCCTACCTTACACAATAATAAAAAAGATACAAAATCTGGCATACAATTACATTTGGGATGGGAGAGATGTAGTAGTTGGGCAAAAATGGCACTGCCAAAAAAAGGAGGGATAGGGATTAGGGGTGAAGGATTTCTTTGCAACAAATGTCACTGCCTTTAAAAGGGCATAGAAATTTTGAACTCCATACAACTCCATACTTGCTGAATGGATAAAAATCAGATACATAAAGAGGAGAAGCTTAGAAGAGATAGAATGCAAACCCACCATAGACTCTCATATGTGGAAAAAAATCTTGGCAAACAAAGAATTAAGAGGGTCCTGCATAGAATGCCTAAGCAACTATAGCACCTCACAGTTATCCACTTCCAAACACTCTGAAACAATAAGGCCTAAAGGGATTATTCACCCTCTGAACTCCGGAATCTGGTCCAAAATGCCTCCCAAATTCTCCATATTTCTATGGAGAATCAAGGTCAAAAGCCTCAACACACTCACTAGACTCCAAGGATGGAGTATCAACTTACAAACAACATGTCCCCTCTGTAGACAGGAAGACGAAACAATACAACATCTCTTCTTTAACCGACACCTGGTAATTGAGGTTACCAACTACCTCAATAATGTTATTTGGACAATGAGGGTGCAAAACCTCCCTTTACCTATAGATGACATTTTTTGATGAAGATAAAATTTTATTAGAAATGAAAGGGGCCTTGCCCAGGATTACAATTTACAATATATACATAACATAACATAAAATAAAATAAAATAAAAGATAGCCCCCTTAGGCCTTAACAAACAAGCATTGTTTGTGTAACAGGCTGTGTCCTCTAGGGGTAGCAATAAAGAAAAACATAAGCAGTACCAAGGTTTAAAAACCGGCGGTTAACCGGCTGACCGGTAAAATACTACTAACCGGTGACCGGTTAGTTGGAGTGGGTAAATGGGTCGATGGGTCGGGTCTAACCCGTACCCGACCCGGTTACCCGACCCGTTTAAAATAAAGGTCATTACTTAAATGTTTATTTTAAAGGCTTTATTTAATAAAGCCCATTACGTTTCATTTAATAAAGCCTCATTTAAAGGCTTTATTTTAATAAGTTTAAATCTTATAAGCCTCTCCTTATAAGTCTTTGAAACCCTAGCCGTTTTATAAGTCCTCTCCACTTTCTTTTCTTTTTCAGTTCTTCTCCTCCATATTTCCTCCATATTTCTTTGACTCTCCACCATTAGAATTTTTTTCCTTCTTCTTCTTCTTCTCCTTCACATTTCTTTGATTCTCCACCATCAGAATTTTTTCTTCTTCTTTTCCTCCACATTTGATATAACAGGGATATAAACATGGATATAAACATGGAATAGATATATAAGTATATAACATAATTTCTGTTTTTAAAAAAAAAATTACGAAAATACCCCTACCGGTTAACCAGTGGTTAACCGGTCTAACCGGAAAACCGGTAAGCCAGAACCGGTTACCGGTTTTTAAACCTTGAGAAGTACATAGATAGATCGCTCAGAGCAGAACAATAATGCATCACAGGATAAAGTTATGAGCCTATCCAATGCCTCATTGCATTCACTTCAGCCAAACCCGAATCAGGTGGCCTATAGATGACATTAGAATAGGGGACATTAGAAATTATCAACAAAGAAATACTGAGGGATGTGAGCATCGTTTATGAAGTCACTCCTTGAAAAAAGAGCAATCACTTGCAGATTGAAACTTAAGCTATATTCTTATGGGAGTCCAACCTCTTGAGGCAACAGTCCATGACTAGCTAGCCATGGTCATAGCCATATAAGAAAGTGACAGTGTTTTTTACACTTGTTGTATTTGCATTTCCTTACATTTGTAAACTTTGAGCATTGCCCTAATCTTATTTTTCAGTAATGAAATCTTTAATTTATCAAAACAAAAACAAAATCTCTGTGGCGTTGGATTGTTGGAACACAGTGCAAAAAATAGATTTTGACAAGGACTCCATCCATCAAAGTTATCTATCCAACCCAGTTTACTAAAGACATAAATGGTAACAAGGTTGTATCCCTGTTTGTTCTAAGAGTTATGCCAAGAATAGAAGAACAAGTACAACCAAATTACAGTTCTGCCATGACTTTAATTTTACAAAATTGGTTTTCGAAAATCCTGTGGGCCTACCACCAACAAGGGGCACAGATGTAATTAACACGTTAAATAGAAAATAGGCAAAGTTAGTATATTATGCTACTAATTATATCTAAAACTAAATTTAATAAACAAATCTTAAGAAAAGACAAGATATGCCAATATTGTATCCAACTAATAAATAAAATCATATTCAATAAATTAATGTATGTATTGCATATCATCAATAAAAACATTAATCATCAACCATTGTAGGAACCATAGTGATCACAAGGCTAGTTCTATAAAGAAGAGGAATTCTGGTGAACACAAAGTCACAAACAGAACATATGAAATATCTAACATCACTTATAAAAATAACAATTAGATGACTAAAAAATAAAAACCACAAAAAATAAAGGAAATGAGAACTTTTTCATACCTGAGAAAAAGGAAGAAATAATTAATGCAAAAGAGGTAATCACAAGAAGCTTGTAGTTGACTAGAAAGGAAGAAAATAATTCATAAATAATAATCTTTACATCTTAGAAACATACATTTAAATTATTTTATACATGTAAGCAAAAAACAATACACGTGATGACGTGAAGAAATATAATGAAATGGAATCAAGAAAGAAAATATATAATAAGGGCTACATTTCAAATATTGTGAAATATAAACATAGAAATTACAAAAAAGAAAAAACACAATCTCAAATTATAGATATGAATGAATTGTAGAGTGATAGAAGATGGGGGAATCAAATGATCGACCCCTCTAAACATGTATTGATTATGTTTATATATACTTGGGTTTTAGATTAGATTTTAACAAAACAAAATAACATGAAAAAAATACCTTTGATACAGAAAAAAAATCAAACGAGGGTGGTGGTGGTCGAGGGTGATTAAGAGATGATGAAGGATTCATCAACGGAGTTGGCCAGAATCAACCCTGATGGTAGCCACTCGGACCGGAATTAAACCAAATTATCTGCATTCATAAAACAATGATATAAATCAGATTTATATTAGGTTTATGCAAATTATGTTGGGTTACACAATAAACCAATAATCGCAACATTCTGAAATTTAGAATTGAAAATATCATTCATAAGTCATAACATTGAACTTACCATTCAGGCATTCACAAGAAGAAAATGAAGAAACAACATTTTGCAACCAAAAGATGATTCTAGTTATAATGAAATGGGGAAAATTTCTGATGATGCTGTGCAAAAAACTGAGAACGAAGATGACCAAAACTCCAATGAGGGTAGCAAGTCTGAAGGAGCAGATGAGAAAAAGGTCTCTGAATTACAAGAAGAAATAGTTTCCAGGGAGAATCTTAAAGAAATCATTCAGAGGTTTGGAATTATCTAGGAAATATGATATATATTGGAAAATCTTGTTTTAACTAAATGTGTATTTCGTAAATTAAAATCTTGTTTGTATTCCGATGATGTTTTAGATTTCAGTACCTAGCGATTATCTATCTCCATTGGAAATCGTCCATTTTTCATTAAAGCATAGATCTATTTCAAAGTTATCTAAATAAATACAGTTAAAGAGTTCTATCTTTGAAGAAAAATGAACAGAGGATTCTACATCTCACCAAATGGTTAGTGTGTTAGTTTAAAGAGTTCTATGTTTAAAGGGTAAAGGGCATATTTAACGAGTTCTATATTTTGTTAGTTTTTTCAAAGCGTTGATATTTTTTATGTTTGATAAAGAAATGAAGAGATAAAGCCGTTTGGGAGAAAAATGATAGATTAAATCCTGAAAATTATACTTTGACTCATACAGTCATACTTTGAACCAAAACAATGCATTCAATCACATATTAAATCCTGAAAATGATAGCAAATACAATCATAAAACCCCCTCAAAATCACAGCAAAAACAATCATAAAAAATCCCAAAATTATGGCAAATACATTCAACCACATCAGTGCCACTAAAACAACCACATTAATAAAAAAATACATTGTAAAAAATTACACAAAAATACAGCAACCCATTGTAAAGAAGATAAATAAACAATGAAGGAGAAACAACAAGAATACAAAAAAACAAAATACCGTTGGTCACTTACCAATGGAGGATAATGCTAATGATGATGGATGCCGAAACTCAAGAGATCACGACAAAAAAAGAAAACGGTCGCCGACGATTGGAGCTAGAACAGGACGCCAATGAACTACCTCGGCGCACGGGAGAAGAATTCGATGATCTTCGATGATTCACAGCTGCAATGGAAGAAATAGAGGTTGCTGCAGTGATTTTTTTGCGATTAGGGATTTTTATTGAAAATCGATAGAAGCTGCCTAAATGGCTAGAATATGAACGACGTATTTTAACGCTGTACGGCCAACCTGAAAATTAACGAATGTAAAATATATAAAATAAAAAGAAATATCAAAAAAGACAAATATTTACCATTTTTTTCATTTGAGATCTCTTGAAAATTTACCATTTATTTGTATTTCAAAGGTGATTCAGGGTCATACTTGAACTTGAGTATTAAATTTTAGTATTAAATTGAGTATTTACTAATTTTATTTATTTTAATTTTTTTTTCAAGTATTATCTTATTTAGGCTTTTTTATAAATTGTAAATTGGTGTTTTTATTCATGAAGATTGAAGATCATTTTTATTTATTCATTAACCACAATAATGCACTAGATTGAGTAGTAGATTCTAGATTCAAATTTTAAATAATTTAAATTCTATAATATTAAAGATATTATTTCAGAATTTCAGATGTATCGGAATTCCGAAATTCCGAATTCATATAATTTTAATGAAATTCAGATATAAATTTATCTGAATTTTATATAAGAATTATGTAGACTGGAAGAATTTCCTTGTTTAAAAAATACAAATTACAAGTGTTTTTTGAAAAGATTGTAGAACATAAATAATACAAAATAATTATCTTATTAATTTAATTGATCTTTGTGGGAGGAGGAGGGAAGATGAAACTATTTGACGATAGAAAGAGACAAGTCCTTCAATTGCTGAGGAGCAACATTTGAGGGAGACCTAGTTAGAGCGCATTGAGCAGTGGTTGTTTTGGGAAAAGCAATAACATCCCTGATGGAATTGGCACCAGCAAGAAGCATCACCAATCTGTCTAGACCAAAAGCTATTCCTCCTGATGACAACCAATATCAATCAAAGTACTGAATTTAGGTCTTTTTTAAATACATGCATTCTAGGTTAAGTTACAAACCATGTGGAGGAGCGCCCAAATCGAGAGACTCCAGGAGATACCCAAATTTTTCTTCGGCCTATTCAAGAATACAATGTGTTTAAAATATTTGATGGAAATTGAAGCAAATATCATGATATAATTATATAAATGATCCAATAACTCATCAGTTTGTTCTTGAGAAATCCAACTGTAGGTTTGCAAAGATAGAACTGATACCTGTTCTGACGATACACCGATAATTTCCAAAACCTTTTTCTGAACATCACGTTTGTAGGTTCTCAAACTCCCTCCACCTACCTGTAATACACACCAATACAGGTGATAGCAAGATTTACTGCTAATTAGATTAAATAACACTAAAAATGTTTACATAATCATATCATTTATGCAAGTGATAACAATTAACAGGCTATGTCTGTTATTCAACATGTTATCAATACATGGTCGAAACAAAGTCTAGTTGAATTTTATTTTATTTTATTTTAAGCATATATTCTTATTTGCGTGACATTATTGATATTCCATACAATGACTATGACTTTACTCAAAAATAAGTTTATATAAAAAGGATGGTATTGCAAAAATACAATTACATGCACAAAAAACATGGACGACATCCTAAAATTCTTGTGCAGAAAACAAAAATTAGAACAGGGATCTTATTGAAAAAAATACCTCTACACCATTATAAACCATATCATATGCCAAAGCACGAGCAGTAGGAAGATCACCCATGTCATCGGGATTTGGTGCGGTGAAAGGGTGATGAATTGCCTATCAAAATAAAAGAAATAGGTCAGTGGATAATGGAAATATGAAGAAATTGATATTTAATGTAGAAATAGAAACTAACCTCAAGTCTTTCTTCTGAACTGTTCCACTCAAACATTGGAAAGTCAGTGACCCAAAGAATTGAATGGAAAGACTGAAAATCCAGAAGAAAAAGAATCAGAAAATGCAATGAAAGAGCAAAATAATTTATACTATTTTTATGTGAATTATAAATAAAAAGAGGGTTTCCGTTATGTTAAAATTCATAAACAAGTGAAATGAAGTTTATAAAAATACTATCTAAATAAAATAAGAATGATAAAAAACTTACATGATTAACCAAATCAAGGTCATTAGCTGCAAATGTCCGAAGTCTATCAAGAGTCTTATTCACTGATGTATGATGACCTACTGCAAACAAGATAAGATCCCCTGATTTTGCAGAGAAGATTTTTAACAATAATTCTGTATTCTTTACACCTAAACCTGAAACCAGTGCTGGGATTCCTTCCACTTCCCCTGGATTAAATAAAATTAAGGAACTAAAAATCAGACAGCAAGACAGTATTGTTAAGCATATTCTAGTGATGAATGTTTGACTATTCAATTTAAAAATTAAATTTATCAATATTCAATATATATTTAATATGTGCTATAACTTTTAAGTGTAAATGACGTGGCCGTTAATTATTAAGAATTTAAGATTCGAGATTAATAAAATTCTACAGATTGTTTATTGAGGACTCAAGTACAAAATTTATCACAAACTAGTATAAAATTCTTCTATTCAAAGTAAAATAAATTGTTATTTTGGTATCCATAAAGATTAAAGCCCCAAGTCCCCAACCACGCACATCACACAAAGTCTTTGACATTACAAGTTGTTAAGGACATTTATATTTTCCTTTGGGATGTGTGATTTTAAGTTAAATAAGTTATTCAAGCATGTTATTTGCTTATTTTCTTATTGAGTTCTTGCTAAATAGCATCTTGACAAATTATAATATGAAGACTGATAAACAATTTAAGTGCTTACCATTACTTAGGACCTTAAGAAAAGGAAGACCCTTGGCCCCCGATAATAAAGCTTCACTGTAAATATTTCCTTTCTTAAGGGCCGTGTTTGAATATTTTTCAGCCCCTGAAGGGACACATACAGCTTTAACAATCTCCTCCTTCTTTAGAGCATCTGTGAAAACTTTAAAACCGGAACCTTTAATAATATCTCCAACCTGTATTTAAAGAATATCATATCATGTCTGGATTTCATGCCTGGATTATTCAGTGTGAAAGAATCCTCTTCTCCACATGTAACCATCTTATAATTTATTTTTGAACACATAATATTGAATATTGATAGTTAGATTGTCTACTAGTTTTCTAAAGTAAGTTTTGTAATTATAAAATACATATAATACTATTCCTTTAGCAGGAGAAGAACAGAAGGTGGAGAACTGGTAGCTCCAGATCTGAGGATGTGGCTGTGGCTGAGGTCAGGAAGGACTGTAAGATCTGCTTTGAGGTTAAAGCTAAGCCTCCTGACTTAGGCTTGGCTGAAGTATATGCTATTAAATAATTTTTTTTTTATGAATTAAATATTTTATTGTCTGAAAATAAAAGGGGGGCAATGTCCGAAATACAAATGTAGGGAAATGTAAACATAAAATGTAGAGCTAAAAGCAGAACATTAAATATAAAAATTGTCTCTCTATTACATGGCTAAGACCCTGGCTAGTTGGCCATGGACTTGTGCCTCAATATAGCATGAGTCTCAATCTGTGATAGATTGCTCTTCTTATAAGATGTGGCACCATAAGCAGTGCTCACATCACTCAATATTACTGCTCTGTTGTTTGTTGTTTACTGATTTGCTTCTCTTCCCCTAGAGGACACAACCTTCCTTGTGCAGTGCTTGTTTGTTAAGGGGACTTTAATTTATGTATATTGTAAAACTGGCAAAGCCCACTTCATTTCTAATGAAATTTCAACTTCATCAAAAAAAACTATACTATTCCATTAATTACCACATCAACTCACCAACTCTATCGCATGAACGCCAACTCGCATGTAAAACCTTGGATGACAATACCTATCTCTGAGTAGTGCATGTCTGTTAAAGGGCTTTATTTTATGTGTTTTATTTATATTATAAAACTGGGCATGGCCCAGCCCAATTCATTTCTAATGAAATTTCAACTTCATCAAGAAAAAGATACCATATAAGACACATGGTGAGAAGTAAATATTTCAATATTCTATAGTTTCGTTTGTAAGCCTACCATGTGAAATAAAAAGTACTTACATCCTTCAGCTCCATATTAAATCGAAGGTCTGGCCTGTCCGAACCATATCGATCCATTGCTTCAGCATATGTAAGCCTTGGGAAAGGATTTGGTAGCTCAACACCTAATATCTCTCGGAAAACCTGAACAAACAATAAAAATCAGCAGAAAGTTGAGTCGCACATCACCAAGGCACCAACCCAAAAGAAAAGAGATCCTCATGCCAAAATAAAGTGTACATGTCTCATAAGGTTTTCGTTGAGCTCCAACATGTCTTCCAAGGGTGTAAAAGCCATTTCCATATCTAGTTGGGTAAACTCAGGTTGACGATCAGCTCTAAGATCTTCATCACGAAAACACCTGAGGTTTCAAAGAAATAGAAAGATGACCAATAAGATTATTTTATCTGTCAATTGAAATACAAAAATGGAAAAAAATGAATTAGTGATAAATAAGCTTCGTCAAAATGAAAGAACAAAAAACGATAAAATATTTATAATTTAAGACAATTAGTGTTAGCATTATTTTTTTTTAAATAGCGTTAGCATATTTAAACATAATTAACTGAACTAATAAGTTTTACCAAAGCATCTAATCTCTTATCGATGCAGTGCTTCTTTATATGAGCACGTCGAAAGGTCAAGAAATTTATACAGGATACATCCAGATGAATTGACAGTTCATACCTATCTCTCTTAGCATATCACTACACTCAAGTCACTAAGTCAGTGACTCGATATAAAATGAATTATTTAATCAAATGAGAATTTTTTTTTTTGAGGAATTGAGAATATTAAATTTAATTATAAAAAAAGATGATATTATACTCATTGTTATGCTGAATACATATAAAAAAGTGGCATTATAGGTTCTTTAAAAAAAGTCATTATTGGTAACTGAAAAAAAATATATAGAAAAGAAAAACAAAAAAGCACCTTGCCATCTGGTAGTATCTGTCGAAACCAGAAACCATCAGCATTTGCTTAAACAATTGAGGACTTTGGGGCAATGCATAGAATGTTCCTGGCTTTGATAACAACATTAAAATATCATGCAAATGAGTTGACTATTCAGGGAGGAAAAACAGATGATTAATCATTTATTAATTTGCTTTGCAATGAAAAATTAGTAGAATTCAAAGAATACATTAAAAAAAATCTGAAGGTATGCATATAAATGACATAGGAGAAAGAACTTTATTACCTGAACCCGTGATGGAACAAGATAGTCACGAGCACCTTCAGGTGTAGATCTAGATAATATTGGAGTCTCAATCTACCTAGGTGAAAAGCAAAATTCCAATATTGTATGTAATTCAAAACATGCACCAATATAAGAATGACTATTGATAAAAAAATTATAAAATAACGAGAGAATACGCAATCCATAAGCCATGTTGAAGTAATATGCAATTGGTCCAAATCGTATTTAAATTAAATTATGAAGGGAGGCATAAGAATAAGTGATGGATATTCCTCGTAGGCCCAATTCTCATTGAATCATTGGGCTGAAAAAATCAGATTAGTTGTCTACGGCTCAATTCGTGAGACAACTAATTCTACAAATACTTCACCTCCGAGGAGGTAGGAAAGAATGAAACCAGTTAACAAAATATTCTTATATTGTGTGATTTCCTTCCATTCTTATTCTAATTATTTCTTTAAGCTTCTCCTTAATACCATTATCATTTTAGTGTGTGAGGTCTGTCGAGAATTATCATTGTCGACAGAAGAGAGAGCCATCACCATTGTGAGAAGGAGCTAACTCTCGTTTTCTTTGCTTAAAAAAAAAACTCTCGTTTTCTACATGATCCAAGGAAATTGTTCTGTTCCAACAATAACAGTCCACAGTAAAAAATATGTCATATTATTATAATATAAAGATGGACTCCACATGGATATTCAACATTATACTGTAAAGTTGATTCTAGTAGATAGATTGAATATTGAAAATACCTCCACAAAACCATGTACATCCTCTAAGTACCGTCGGATAGTTTTCACTACTGTATGTCGCAACATAAGATTGGACTGCATTTGTTGCCGACGTAAATCAAGTGATCGATACCTGCCATAATTTAAGAAAGCTAATAAATTGAAATGAGAAGGAACAATTGCAAATAGAGTACAAAAGGTCAAAAATTATATTAACAAAAGGATAAGATTTTGCTTCATTGTACTGCAATGCTACTAGAATTCAAATATACGTTCAGCATCCCAACCAACACTGAGGAAGATGGCTATGATACATTGATACCTAGGGCACAATTACTGTTTTTTTTTTTTTGTGATATTCACAAAACCCATGCTCGACGGTCAAAAGACCGTCCAACCACCTCGATCTTCCCGATCATTCAAACTCTGGCCAAAAGGTGATAGAAATCGTTGACAAATGAGGACCCAACGGATAACCTCGTCTCTCAAACTGCTTCACCAGTTGCAATCAAGCTCCGTAATGCGTGTGATTGCCTTGGGTCGGATCCGACCTGGATCGGGGGGTTATTTAACATTATTTTAAAAATAACCCTTACGCATGATTCTTTCTGAATCGTGAGTTACCTTCTTCGTCTCTTTTTTACGCCCATTTCCTCCCCCAATCAGGCCTTAAACACGCCTCCCTTCAACAATCTTTCTAGTCGCTCATCTCTGGTGAGCTGTTTTCCGGCCATTTCAATAAGTTGGTGAGTAAGTGAGTTGCATTTTTATGTAGGCAGATCTGATGAGAGAAAATCCAATGGAATAGTACCGAAAATTCAGAAGAGAGGTTGATGATGCTTATCCCTGAATTAATTACTCAATGTGGAAACAATCGATTGAAACCCACCAATCTGAATATAAGGAGATCGAATGGAATCCATTAATCTAATTAGAGAAATCACAGAAGATCGATCATCAACTTCTTGCTAAACTCTGAGGTTGGAATATCTTATCTCCATTACATTGCCAATGGTTTAGAGGAAGTGATTGAAAAAATTGGGAAGCACAAGATAGTTCAGGTTTTCACTGATACTGTATCGACCTATGTCATGGTCGAAAATATTTTAATGGAAATATTTCCACATTTGTTTTGAACTCTGTGCGCCACTCACGTTTTGGATCTTGCACTTAAAGACATTGGAAGGTAATTTCGATTTAAATATGAAATTAAATCAAAATTCAGATTTATATATTACAACTTTATGTATTGTATAGGTTGCCATTTTACAAAGACGGCAACAAAAGTGCAAGAAAAATAACAAGTTTCATCCAATGCATCTCCACTTTGTATGCCGAGTGACTCTAGATAAATGGTAGAGAACTTGTAAGGTATGCAAAGCATTAACCAAGCCAAGTAGAATTTGCAACACACGCTGCCACACTATGCATCCCTGATACGGTATGGCATCATGTAGCATATAGCAGATTCTGCCAGATGAAGAGAGAACCTCTGACACAAATAGTTTGGCCAGTTGATGTCAGGGAAGAAGAAAACATTTGGCCAGTTTTGGAAAATCGTAGAACCCATTGAGAAGATGTTAGGTTTCTGGCCAAATAGAGGATAGATAACTCTCTTAAGGAAGAAATGTCTAACTTGTCAAATGAATCGTAGCAGAGAAATTCCAATATTGGGCACAAAGTACCTCCCGACTCCTCCCTCACCTCTGCTATCAAAAAGGTCTAGAAAACGGCCTATAATTTATCCTGGATTGAAGAAAGATAATTTTTTGATCTCATATGGCCCTTCCAAAGTAAGAAGGAGGTCTTGGGGTTAAGGATTTCTTCACTGCAAGCTCGGCATCCTGATCAAAAGGGTGGAGAAATTATGGAATCCTGAGAAATCTATCGTATCAGACTGGAATAAGATTAGGAATAGCAGTCTGGATAACATTAGGATCAGACTATCAGAGCTTCCACTAACACTGTAATGTGGAAGTTTCAAGTTTGCTTTCTAGGAAAGCCACTATCTAGCAATGGTATCACATAATAGCACCCTCTGACACACAGAGACTATAGAGCCAGAGGGCCATCTAACCAACATGCTAAAGGATTCTAATCTAAGATTTCACATCTGTTTTTTATGCTTTTGCTAAAGAAATCTCGATTTTATCAAAAAATATCATTGTAATCAAAATTAAAATGATAAAATTCTTTTTTTTAAATTAGAAACCTTAAGCGTATCTCCTCTGTTGCATTTTCTTTTATGTCATCTGCAGTTGTGATAAGAAAAGGCAACTGACCACGAACTGAATTTAGTACTTGAATGTTCTCTGCAGCAACCTGAAAATGCACTGTAATATAATTAGAAACTTGATCAGATAAAATTAATTAGAACAATATGATATAAAGCTCATCCTAAATATTAAGTAGGAGTGTGGAATAAAATATATTTTCTGAGATAGAAGTCTAGAACTGATTTCCCATTCCAAAAGAAGATGAGACATAGAATTATGTTATTCCATTATAGTATTTTAGTATTTCAATGTTATAATTAGGAATATGATCAGAAAAAAACAAAGAAAACATAGAACTCACAAGTCGCAACCAGTATTTTAGTTTAAAACTTATAAATGCAGAAGGATCTACTTTTAATAGAAATAGATATCACATAAGCACTTAAAAACTATATTGACAACCATTTTTTATAAAGTTAAAATCCCATTGATATAATAGAAGGGATCAGGCCCCGATGCAATGATTAGAGAGATAAACTTATAGCTCATCGTTGTTACTGTAATATAATTTATTGTCATTTGTGATTTGTCATGAGGAAAAATAAATTAAGATATTATGATTTTTTTTGTTATGGTATTAAATTATAGTACTTTAATAAAAATAATCACAAGAATGTTACTGGTTAGTGTTTACTAATCAGTCAATTACATTATTCCCAAAGACTACTCAGTACTCACATTCATGAAACCTACTTCCTTAGAATTCAATGAAAATAGGGTTTGAAAAAAAATCGTATTTTTTGAAATTGGTATAATCTCAAAAAGATGCAATTACTAACAAAAATATAAGAAAGTTAATAACAAAATTAAAAATAATTCAAATAAAAACTCAGAAAACAAACAAGTGTGAAAAAAAATACCTCTATAGTTCCAGTTTTCATATTCTTATTTAGAGACTCAATCGGCCGAGCCCTAACAACACCTTCCACGGCAATAACATACTCAATTCTCACTTTGTTAGCAATGGTATACGCATCTGGATATTGATCTGGGAGCGTAGTGATCTAAACAAGAGAGCGAATTTAGATTTCAACTGTAACATTAAATCTAGGTACAAATTTCAGAATCTCACTAAATAACAACTGTGTTTCTTCAAAGACAATTCATCCGCAAGTTAGAACCCAAGAACAAAATTCTAAATTCTAATGGCATTTAAAAAAGAAACCCTCACCTGAACAATTCCGGAATGATCTCTAAGATTCAAAAACGTAAGACCACCATGAATCCGGTGAAGAGCAACCCATCCACAGAGACGAACACGCTTACCAATATCATCTCCCCCTAATTCCCCACATAGATCCGTCCTCTTCACCCAATCAAGCTTCATATTCGACGGGACCAGCGGTTTGATTGCGGAAGCAGGAGTCTCCTCCGTCGAGATCGAGGAGGAGGATGGCGTAGAGCAAGAGGAGACAGTGACGTGAGAAGAAGTCCCAGACGTGTAGAGTTTTCGAGCAATTCGGCGAGGCGAAAAGCAAGAGAAGCGGCGGATTGCGATCAGAGGCGACGCGCGAAGGATCGTCGCCATTGCAGAATGTAACTTATCGGCTTATCCCCTAGACCCTAAGTCCCTAACTCCGAGCCTCCAAGGAATATGGCGAAGCGGGTACTAAGATCTAGAAATGGGTCGGGTAAGCCCTTACCCAAACCCGAATTTAGAACTCGGATCATTTTAATTAACACCCTAGAGTCATGAAAAATTATTTTTAACCACCTGTGATCATTTTTAACCAACTGAAAATGCAAGTACCTCATATGTTGTCTACTATACAATTGGAGGAAGAATCTAAAAATTATCTTTTCTTCAACTGCTTATTTCAGATCTTTTCTAATTTCGTTGATTAAACATCTGAACTTCGCCTTCGCTTTCTGAAGATTAATGAATATTTCAGTCCCCACACAATCAAACCCGAATATTAGATTAGAGAATCTTACGGAGACTGCAAAAAATATTCACACACCACTCCTCCTTTGGAGGTTACTCTGGAATGTCATTGGGTGCTTGTCGTGACATATTTGGATAGAGAGAAAGAAAAGATATAGACAACACACTAGTAAGCCTCCTAAGGTAATTCTTAAGGAGGTCATTAAAGATATAATTAGCCTTTCATTTGGACTGGTATCACAAGAAAAGTTGTCACCCTTTAGAAACTTCTACGATAAAAGTATGGGAAACCAACCTTCTGACGGTGTATTTAGTTACTATATAACTGAACTACATAGCTAATAAGATAGAGTAAATGAGATTTTGCTTTTTTTTTTTTACATATTTTTGTATTTCTATTCTCTATTGTAATTTAGGTTTTGCCTGCTCATCCCTAAAAACAACAAATGAAACCCCCCTTATAAGGTTGAAATCTGAAGAATTGAAAGAACGAGGGTTTCAAGGAGCGATAGTTGCTCTTGAAACCCTAGTTCTGTCTCCTTCACCCTTCTTCTCAAACCATCGTTCTTCCTCCTGCCCTCTCTTTCAAGGGGAGAGATAGAGAGATCCGCTCACAGGTTGTTTGTCGTTCACATTTTCCGTCGATGTCGTCATCCGCCATTTTCCCATTCTGATCTCAACCGACGAACATGTGTGTCTCGCTTTCTCTTCCTCCTCATCGTCAATGGACTTCCCACTCACGGATATAATGTGAGATTGTTGGAGAGAGCTTGAGTATATACCTGGGGTTTCTTTACTAGACCCCCATCACGAACCTGAGGAAGAGTTTAAAATCTAGAACTATGATTTTCAAACCATTGGTTGAATTTGGGAAGAGTTGGTTGGCTCTCGTAGCGTGGTGATGGCAAGCCATCTTCATGGTCTCAACTTTCAAGATTAAGCATAGGATTTGAAGGGGTCGCAATCGGGGAGGGAGGGAGTATCACTCCATTCATTCGGCACAGTAGGCAACTATACCAGCTCCGATCATCACTATTTTCCTTGATTTTGTCTCTTAGGTTTGTAATTGTTGTTTTAATGTAATCTTTAATTTTATTTTAATACAATGGTCTTTAAAAAAAGGATAAAATCTTTGGATGATATATTATTAGATAAATTCTAATAATCTTGTATATTCCATCTATAAAGGATTATAAATTGAGAAGAATGAATAATAATAGAAATAAGGGCATATGATAATACATTTTGAGTTATGCACATTAATAATATTGAGAAGGCAAAGACTGACATATGGTCATAGTGATGGTGCACATTTGTTCGAATTTTTTGTTTAATTTCAAAAATATTTCTTTCTGCCCATGATGGTCATTTTCCACAGCATCATGCGAATTTAGACTGGTCTCAACCTTTTTAATCTGAGTTTGGGCAAATTCAAGAGTTGCAATGATTTCTGTACGATTGTGTTTTCCCTCAGAGATGATTTTTTCTAGCTTCTTGATGATTACTGTATAACACTCAATGAAATCACATTTTGTATGATTATGGAACACTTTATTATGTCTCTCCAGAAAATCCGAGGCCATAGTCTTCATGATTGAGATAGCGATTTGGGAAACTTGGGTTATGTTCGTGACATCTTTGGATAAAGGGGAGGATTCGAATGCCTCCATGCACACATTAAAATATTGAGTTTTCTTGCATGTTTCCTCGATGAACGGATTTTCAACTTTAGTCGGCTCATCATATTGCAAATTTGAATACCCATATGAGAGTTGGGTGGCGAGGAGAAGAGAGAAGACGATGAAATGAATGATAAGAGAATTACATTTGAAAGAAGCCATTGTATTATGCTATGTGTTGATGTGATGGTGGATTCTTTTGTTTTTAACAGAAGCAAGTATTTGTAATGCGAAACAAAGAACTATTTTAGGGGTTTTCTCTTAATTGGGAAATGCTATTGGTGGTGTGTGTGTATAGGAAAATATACTCAATTGGGTGCATTTGTTAAAAACTCTTATCCTAACTTCTCCAAATCTATTTCATCATTGTGGCATTGTTAGAACATATGTTTTCTAAATATTGGAATGTCTATCTCTTTCAATATTATGATGTCTGAAAAAGGATAGCTTTAACTGAAATACAAAGGAAATATTTAGTTTTGAGGCTCTGAAATTAGCTGACCATATTATGATATTCTCTGATTTTAATAAACAATTTGAGGTGGAGATTGATGCATGTACGTATATTTATTCAAGAGAGACATCACATATCATTTTATAGTTGCAAAATCTCTGAAAAGTTATATTGATGGCAATCTTTGTTTACACAAGTAAAGGAAATGTATGTCATAATCCAAGAAGTTAGAAAATGAAGACATTACCTTCTGGGATCATACTTTATAATAAGAACATATCATAGAAGTTTGAAAATTTTGTTAATTCAAATAATTCAAAACCCCGAGCAACAAGTGTTTTTGCGTACTTTTGGAATTTGATTTTTCTATCATTTATAAGTCTGAGAAGGATAACGAAGTGGTCGATGCATTTTTCAGGTCATTTGAAGAGCAGAAGGAAGAAATCATTTGATAAAATATTCTTATTTCAGTGTTTTACATACTAATTTAGGGGTTGCGATGGTATCTGAATTATTTATTTCAACTATGGTAAAGCTGCATGGTATTCCTAATTCTATAATGTTTGACATGGATAGCATTTTTACTTTCAAGTTATGGAAGGAACTCTACAAACCTATCACCCATAGAGTGATGGGCAAATAAAGGTTTTGAATAGAAGTCTAGAGATGTATATATTTTAGGTCATTATGCGATGAGGACCCCAAGCAACGACTCAGTCTACTTCCATGGACTGAACTTTCATATAACATCGGTTTCCACTTATCACTGGACATGACTCCTTACGAGGCTCTTTATGGGAGAGAAGTATTAAACATCCCTGATTATACTGAGGGAAGTTCTAATATTGAGGCAGTGGATATAAATCTGCAAATAAGAAAAGAATAATTGAAACTGAAAAAAGAATATTTGGAGAGATCGATCTCAATCAAAGATGAAAACAACAGCTGATTAACACAAAAGTGATGTGGAATTTGAGGAAAGGCAGTGGGTATTAGTTAAACTTACTGCTTATAGACAATTATCAGTAGCAAACAGAATGCACAATATATAAATTATGCCAGAGGTATTTTGATCCTTACATGACCGAGAGAAAAATAAATCAAGTAGCCTAAAAACTCAAATTACCTGTAGGTAGCTTAATCCGCAGTGTATTCCACATCTCCAAACTGAAGAGATTCGTAGGATCAGTGCAAGCAAATATTTCTGCCGATCGACCATCCTTTGCTTGCAATTAAAAAAATTAACTGATTATTTATCCATTAGCAATAATTGATAAACATCATGTTCATGTGGGACAAAAACATATAAATCAAGTACTTGTGCAATGATTGGTAGCCATGATGGAACACGCATCATAGGAGGATCCAATAGCAATGCAGCGTATGTTCTCATCAATCGATCTTGAGGATAAATTGGAAATTGAGAAAGCGGATCATGATACGATTGGTGCTGAAGTAAAAGAAATGACAAGAGACTTGAAGGCATTTACTAAAGTGATCAGAGAAACACCATCGAACGAGGAGAAATTGACTGACTGGTATTGTTTTTAAATTAGCAGACCCCGATATTATTACGACACACATCAGGTGTGCCAAAGCTCATTTGCGCTAAATGCGCCATCTCGCTTCGCCCGTCTGATTTACCTATATTGTTGTACGCCGTTCGTACAAAATTCACTGACACGTTTTAGTATCACTTACCGTTCTGACATGTTTTATTTGAAGTTGGAAAAATGATTTGTTGGGTGGTAATTCAGTAAATAGTATCGGTAGTTCAGTAAATAGCATCGGTAGTTCAGTGTATGAACTATAAGTCATTAATTGTATGAACTATAAAAATTAAAATTACTACTAATAAAAATAAGGAACAGTAACATAAAAAAACGTTAAAACATAATCTATTTGACAATGTGGGAAAGACAAAATAAATGTATGTCTACATAAGTAGACTAATTTCAACACTATTCCAACCACAATATACACATAACACTATTTGAACGACCAATTAAAAAATTACAAAATAACGAACTTATAAAACAAGATTTGGTGAATAGTTATATGATCATGACTTGCGGTCAGTTTATTGTCGCCCTGCCTCGAGATCGTCGTCGTGAGTAATTCAATCAAAAAGTAATCAGTAGGACGGACTGGTGACCATTAAATTAGATATACTTACATGACAATCATTCAGCGCAAATATGCAGTGACGCATCATATATAAACTGTTTTTAAATTAGCAGACTCCGATAATATTATAAATTTCTCGTTAAATACCAACAATTGCGACGATGAACCTCCATTACTGTACATCGATTTTTTTTTAAACTCCTTTTATAAGAGAAATTTTTGAATGATATATTATTAGATAAATTCAAATTGAGTACATGCACATCAAGATAAAATTAATTATAATTGTATATACAAACTTTTATTATTATAAAACCATTTTGAACTATCTTAATTTTGAGTTATAATAGAAATAAAGGCATATAATAATACATTTTGAGTTATGCACATTAATAATATTGAGAAGGCAAAGACTGACATATGGTCATAGTGATGGTGCACATTTGTTCGAATTTTTTGTTTAATTTCAAAAATATTTCTTTCTGCCCATGATGGTCATTTTCCACAGCATCATGCGAATTTAGACTGGTCTCAACCTTTTTAATCTGAGTTTGGGCAAATTCAAGAGTTGCAATGATTTCTGTACGATTGTGTTTTCCCTCAGAGATGATTTTTTCTAGCTTCTTGATGATTACTGTATAACATTCAATGAAATCACATTTTGTATGATTATGGAACACTTTATTATGTCTCTCCAGAAAATCCGAGGCCATGGTCTTCATGATTGAGATAGCGATTTGGGAAACTTGGGTTATGTTCGTGGCATCTTTGGATAAAGGGGAGGATTCAAATGCCTCCATGCACACATTGAAATATTGAGTTTTCTTGCATGTTTCCTTGATGAACGGGTTTTCAACTTTAGCCGGCTCATCATATTGCAAATTTGAATACCCATATGAGAGTTGGGTGGCGAGGAGAAGGGAGAAGACGATGAAAAGGATGGTAAGAAAATTACATTTGAAAGAAGCCATTGTATTATGCTATGTGCTGATGTGTTGATGGATTCTTTTGTTTTTAACAGAAGCAAGTATTTATAATGCGAAACAAAGAACTATTTTAGGGTTTTTTCTCTTAATCAAGGAATGTGGTTGTTGTAAGGTGGTATATATAGAAAAACACCCTCAAATTTTATATTTTTGTTAAAAGTCCTCATCTTATATTCTTATCCAAACTTCAAGTTTAATACAACATTTGCACATACAAAATTCTAGAAACCCTTTAATATATTTCGTTGACCGTTGACCGTTGACCAGATTAATTCGTTTAGAAGTAAAAACAAGAAAAATTCAGATTTTTAATTAATAGTCATTGAAAATGTAAATTAATTATACTTAAGGGGACAAGAAGAAAATAACCCATTTACAGTAGTATATATATAAGACGTTAGTGTATTACAGTTAGATTGACGTAACAGGTTTTCTCGGATTCTCGGTCGACTTGTCTTCTCCGATCATCTTCTCCGACTTACCTTCGATCATTTTCTCTCTGGATCTTCCCTTACCGCCGATCAACTTTTTGCGCTTGGACCTGCCGAGAGCCGACGTTCATGTACCTTGGTAACCTTCTTGATTCCGTCACAATCAAGTTGTTAGAGATCATGTATATCTGAAGTACTTTTCTGCAAATATACCAAGCTTTATTCTATAATATATCAACAGAAAGATAACGGCAACTACCTCCGGTACTCTCCGTCGGATGGAAACACCTCATTCCTCCGCCACTGCTACTGTCACTGCTGCCTTCGCCGTCGGCAAGAGAAAGCATCAGAACCATCTATCGTCGCCATCTATGACTCCACTTCTACTCCTCTTCCCCATTCTGATGATTCCCCTTTTTCACCTGATTCTGACACACAGATCACCGATCCCGACCTCGCTTCTCCTCCCGCGTTATCCGAGTATAAGACCGTCTCGTTTCGTCAAAAACATATCCTCCTGTGATTACACCAACGGAATGTGGATTCGTGTGCCGGAAGGTGATCCTTTTCTAAGGTACAATGTAAGTTGCAGTGAGATCTTCAAGGGATGGAATTGCGTCAATGGTGGGAAATCTAACGCCGAGGACCTGATCAAGTGGCGTTGGAAGCCACGTGACTGCGATATTCCCCCAATCGACGCACTTGAATTCCTCCGTCAGTACAGGAACAAGAACATTGGTATGTATGTATTATTATTATTTTTGTAATTATTCCCTTCAACCATCCCCCGTTCATTTGGGGATTTAGTTAGGGTTTGTTTGATTTTGAATCTGCTGTGTAGGATTTGTTGGGGACTCCTTAAATAGGAACATGTTTGTTTCTTTGATTTGCACTTTGAAGAATGCTGCAGCGTATGGTAGTGTGAAGAAGTTGCGACAGTTTGGGGCGGACAGAGGGTTTATATTTTTGGACTATAATCTAACTGTCATGTACCATCGGACTAATCTATTGGTGAAGTATGGTAGGTAAGTGTAAACAATGCTTTCTTCAGTTCTTAATTATCATTTACTTTTGGTTTCTACGTGAGCCGTCAACTTTTGGTTAGAGTTTTAAGATCTAGAGGATGCAAGAAGTTGATGTTTGGTAGAGGGTTGTTTTCTGTTCTCTTGAAATAATACTGAATATGTTTTGATTTTGTTCCTTTTGATACCTAGCTGTTGCCAGAAACTCAGAATCACATTTTGCAGTCAGCAATCACTGATTTTTTATAAATGAGGCTGTGATTCTACTGATTCAAACCCATGGAAACTATTTTGTAGAATTTTAATGTAATTATTGATCATTTGAGTATGTGTATAATGACGTTTTTTATTATTATCAGTTGGAATGCTAGTCCAAATGGGGGAAAACTAGAATCCCTTGGATACAAACGAGGATATAGAGTTGATGTTGACATCCCTTCACGTACATGGGTGGATGCTCCAAGCTTTCATGATATTATCGTAGTAAACACTGGCCACTGGTAATTCTTCATTTCTTCCCTTCTTTCGTATGATTGTTTATCCTCTTATGTTTATCACAACAAAGCATTCAACATTCGTTTTAAAAAAGGTGTTTATATTTGTTTCTCCATTCATTGTTTTGTGATGTTCTAAACAAAAATCAAGACAGTTTATTTTATAAACAAGTTATGTGACCAAATTAGCTATTATTGATGATTTAGACTTACTTTCTCTGCAGTCTCATGGTTGTATTGTGAAAGCCTCATTGTTATCAACGAGGATGGTTTTTCAGTCTTTCCAACCCCATATATACCAATTTACCCAATTTGTTGCCAGTTGTCTGATATATCATCACCCAAGGATTTTGCTAATGGATCCATTGTCTTGTTTTTTTTGTATCATCACATTGAAATACCTTCTCTTTGTTAATTATTTTGTAGAATATAGATAATTTACTTTGTTATGAAATGATAAGATTTATTCTTTCCTAGACTCTTATGGTGTTTCAAAAGATATGTGATCTCTTAAAAGTCAATAGTAGTCTAGTAGATGTGAATGTTTAAAATAATCTTGAACTGATCATATTCTTTCTCACATATTTAGGTGGTGGGCACCTTCAAAATTTGATCCAATTCAGTCACCAATGCTATTTTTTGAGAATGGCAACCCCATATTACCCCCTTTATCCCCTGAACATGGCTTGGACTTGGCTTTGAAGCACATGGTATGGAAATAAGAATTTATTTATCCATATATATGTATGTGTGTGTAAGTGTGTATTGTGTGTTTCAACATAAAATTAAAACTTTACATGGTATAAAACATCTACCAACTAATTTCTTCAACTTTTTCACTAGATTTCATTTGTAGAGAAGAAAGCAAGTCAAAGCTCTATTAAATTTTTTCGTACACAATCACCAAGGCATTTTGAAGGTGGTGATTGGAATGAAGGTGGCAAATGTCCACATATTCAACCAATTTTGCCACAACAGGTAATCTATCATGCCAATGTGTCATGTAGATTAGTATATTTTCCACGTTCATGTATTGCAATGGTACAATGGTACCTAATATATGTTCTTCCATAATGGGGGGGAGGAATTTTCTGTTTTTTCATGTATTTTCCGTCCATATTTACTCAAGTGGTTAGTTAAAACTTAAAACTGCGTTCTTGCCATCCAAGAGTTCCATTCTTTCATCATTGTCTGGTTAACTTTGGTGGAGGGAATATCAACATTGTCAAGTATGCATTAAAATACTTATGATTTATGTTTTTACGTAAAAATATCCATTATTCTATCCAGGTGGAGCAGCTATTCTCATTGAAGAATAATGGGACCAATGTGGAGACAAGATTAGTGAACCAACATCTGTTCAATGCACTCGAAGGGTCAAGTTTTCAGACACTTGACATTACCAGCATGAGTGAATTCAGAGCCGATGCTCACCCTTCCATTGTAGGTGGCAAAAGGCACGATGACTGCATGCATTGGTGCTTACCAGGTCTTACTGATACATGGATCGATTTGCTTGCAACCAAACTAGCTGCAACACAACTACAGAGAACAGCCACTTAGAGATCCATTATCAGAACATAGTCTTCATGAAAGAAGTAAAAATGCACTCCTGCGACTCTGTGAGTGGGATGGATTCATTCTTCACAGTGAACAATCTAATTTTCGGTATGAGATTGCATTTTTGCTGATTTCATTTGTATTCTACATTTCTACATGTATAGTAACTTAGTAAGTAATTATATGTTGCTGTCTGTACATTCTACATTCAAGCCTTAGTGCCTTACTATTCTCACAATCCAAAAGTGTACCCATCTTTTCCTGAACCCTAAATCCACCCTCATCCTCGACCAATTTGCTGGTTCCAGGTATCCAATATTCCTTGTTTGGTGTAAATTCAATATTCATTCATTAATATTTAATATGGTATTTAATTTTATGTTCAATAAACAATCCAACCAAGATTCCAAGAACCTGCTGATTGTTGTACGTGTTATAGTTTTTAACATATATCCAAAATTAAAAGCAACAACATAGTCTGAATATTCATATACAATGTAGAAATGCAGTAAGTGCTATATGTCTAGATGTTTTTGTTGTTGTTTTTGTTGAAATCAGACCTGAATTGTACTCCATGAACAATGAGGCCATCCTTCCAATATATCTTGTTGTTTACAAGCAACCGTGCTTCGATGTGGCCAGCAATGTCGCCATGATCAATTGAGAAATCTCCCAATGAGAGTTCAGACCATCCATCGTTTCTGATAATTGGTCGTTTCGAAGCAAAACTCGACTCTTTCCTTAACTTTAAATGCGCCCGTCCATCTTCTTCATCTTTTATGCTATTCTTTCTTATTTTCGCCTCAAATGAAGTTCCTTCAAGTCCATATGATTCCGGGGGCATCTTAAAGATGAGAAACGAAGAGTATGTTACCGTTCGATTGAATCGTTGCTCCAACTTGGCGACCGATCCACGAATGTCCAGCCAACATACGAGACTTAAACGAGCGACATCTTTAGATCTGATCACAACAAATTAAAAGCGCAAATCAAAAAAACAAACCACATAAGATAATACAATTTCACTGAATAACTGACCTTGATAAATCGCTGTTGATCATCCATTCATCTGTCCATACGATCTCAAGATCCCTTGCTGATTTAATTTCAACCCGGTCATATGATCATTATTACAGATAACTTGTAGAATAATATATATCCCTAATCACACCTGATCTTGATTCTATATACATACATATATATATCTAGCTAGGTGACACACCTGGAACAAACATTTCATTGTATTCTTCGGATTTCCTTTGGAAGAGATAGATGATCTACAATATTATACAAACAATTCAAAACAATATCATGCGGATTAATAGAATTATAATTGTAACTAACCTTTGATAAAAAAAATTTCATTCTTGTAACAACAAATTGGGTAGAAATCATTTGATTCCGATCAAGCTGGCTTTCTAAGTCTTTATCATCAACACCTTGCAAATTCTCCTGCATATGAATAGATTGAACTAACGATTGATCGATCGATCGAACGAACGACTGAATAAAAATTGAATTGAACATATATAATTATCCTTACCAATTGATCGTTAATCCTCTTCACCATCCATAGGAACCATACCCAAACTTTTCGCAAAATAATATTCAAAATTAAACCCAAAAGTAGCATCAAGAAATCATAACAGTAGGTTTCTCTAAATGTCATTTTAAAAACTGGAAAACTCGATTGATAATCAACAATATTTCAAGCAGTAAAACTAAGTAAGTAATTAGCATGCATTTGATCGCATGCGGAGTTGTTTCTTTATTTATAATAAAGAAGAGAGCGATACTGATGTTCATATTTTAGTCAAAACTAAGGAAGACATCATCTCGATCAATACTGATATTTCCTTCATCTTAATAAAAAAATAAAACATTTTCACCTGCCCTAATGACTACATCCGTTCAATTGGAATCTACAAGATGGGTGAGAACACTCCAATGTCATATCTACATACATATGTGTGATGCCAACATTTGTTTGAATAATGTCGTTCTTATTCTTGGGGAGATGATAAATTAGAGAGTACAATATTTAATTAGTTGGAATTATAAAGATATAATAGATTTGTTAGGGTTAAACGTAACCCTTGGTGGTCATAGCTAGCCACCACGTATGTCGGAGTTGACTTGAGGGGAAGCTTGTTAATTAGAGTATCCGCAATGATGGAGACCTACCATGTCACGAACAAATTGAAAATGATCAAGTTCGACGTGCTTCATTTTAACATGAAATATCGGATTTGATGTCATATATATATAAGTAGCTCCAATATATATTATCCCACCATATTAGTCTAGATTCACTACCATTTGGAAAATCAATTTTAAACAATAAGGATCTTATATAGCCATATTAATTATCTCTGGACAAGATACAATGGCCGGACTTGGTGGAAAATCATATGCTATAAGTCGAACACTTCTTTTATAAGATTTTCGGTTGAAATCAGAAATCAGAAATCATAATAGTTAAGTATAAATACTCTTTTTATATATTAGATTATGAATCCGATCTCTTTAAAATTTAGATATTTTGAAATTTAGATGATGTAATTATTGAATTAATGTTGAATGTTAAATGAATTTAGTTTGATTAAATGATGTAATTGATTAATGTTAATGAATTTAGTGATTAATTTTGAATGTTAAGTTTGAATATAAATATTATATGATTTATATCTACAGGAAAAAATATTTACAGCAATATATTTACAGGAAAATAACTTGATCACTTTAACATATATTTACAACTTTTTTCTTGTGATCGAGCTCACAGCTCAGCATAGGGTGAGCTCAAAAACGCTCACTTTATATGAACCGTTGGATATTGTAGAAATTTATCTGAACCGTCATTTAATTATATTATTTTTTAATGTTTTGGTTGTACACATCCCCATACATTTGTTGAGTTTTTCTACCAACCTAGTACCTATCTTATATATTAAACGGGTCGCGTGTAGCTGTCCGTAGAGTTTAGACAGACAATAACGAGCTCCGGCGAAGTCTCTTACCGGAATATTCAAAGTTAAGAAAAAGGGGGAAATTTGGAAGTTATTTGACCTAACTTCCCAAAGTAGTTGCTACAGTAGAAAACTGATTCTTCAATTAATTAGAAATGAATTGTTTACACTTGTATTTATTAGATAACAGCAGACTCATTAACTGAATTAACTACTAGCTAATATAACTGAATTAACTACTAGCTAATACTGAACTAATTCCCTGATTGCTCCATCTTGTGTATTGGGCCTCTGATAATAATTGGCTCAATGCTTATTTATTATTTTGCAGCCTAGTCCTTTGCAGCCTAGTCCTTGGTATTAACTCTCCTTTAAGCCTGCAACCAGATATACCTTTAATCACAAGTTAGTCCAGTGAATGTTTATCATCTAATTACTTCTTTATTATATACCTACCTCTAGTCACCCTAATTTTTCTGAAAATTGTACTTTATGTACATAATTTCTTCTATACTTTCTTCTTCTCTACTTTTTACAGCAATACCATCTCACAGAGCACTCTTTCTCACGTAATCGTTCTTTTTTTCTCCTTCTCACCGGTCACCGGCCATTGCGTTCTTGACGTTTTTTATTCAACTTTTACCTCCCCATCGGTATGTGTTTCTCTTTCGACCTCATATTCGTTTTTTGTCATGTCAATCTATTGCCATCTCCTACCTTATCTTACCATCTTCTAGCGTCAATTTTGGCACCAAAAAAATAACCCGCACATGGGAATATATCAGCGACGATGTCATCGTCGCTTTTCTTTAGCGTCGATGACCAACATCATCGCTAATTTTTTAGCGAGGCGACCTACAGCGAAACTTTACCGTTGATCAAAAATCGTCGCTGAAACGCAGGAATCTTGTAGTGTTTCCTATTGGTTAAATCCGAACCTATCGCGTAAAATTTTTGTGTGATGAAATACTTCCCTAATGTGGTGACACCCTTGTTTTTCAAATTCCTTAAACCAGTGCTTTTTAATTCGTTGACAGACCAGTGTCCCTGAAATGTTTGGAACCGGTGTCCATGAATCATATGTCACCGTTGTTCCTCAATTGCATTCGATCCATGTCCTGAAATGTTTTATACCATTGTTCCGAAATTGATTGATACTATTGTTCATAAATCATATGTCACCGTTGTTTCTGAAATGTTATCGACCCATGTCCTGAAATGTTTACTACCGTCGTTCCGAAACTGATTGATATCGTCGTCCATAAATCATATGTCACCGTCGTTCCTGAAATGTTGTCGACCTATGTCCTCAAACATATGTTTAATACCATTGTTTCGAAAAAAAGTATAGCAATGGAGAAAAAACGTATAGCGATGGTTAAAAAGATGGACTCACCGTTACAATGTAATGGTCGGTGACAAGGCGAGCGGTGAGAACGCGAGCGGTGGAAATCGCGAGCGATGAGAACGCGAGCGGTAAAAAGGTGAACGTTGAGAAGATGAGCGGTGAAAATCGCGTTGGGAGAACGTCGGTGATAATGCATTGGAAGAAGGCGTTGGGAGAGAAAATCGTCGGTGAGAGTGTGGTGGGAAGCGTTCGACAGAAATCATCGGTGTGGAGAGACGCGAGTGTGGAGAAAATCAAACCGAGTGTGAAGAGAAAATAAAATAGGGGGAGTGTGGTGGGAAAACCAAAAAAACTTCTTTTTGTAATTAAGGTGGTGGCAGTTGTCACAATCACAGTATAACCAAAATTTTATCACTGAAAGTACACTTATAAACTTTTTATCTCACAATTTGTACACAAAGCTATATGATTATTAGACGGACGGTCTACATTTCTCCATCCACATCGGATGGTCCACATTTCTCCATCCAGATCGGACGGTTGACAGACTAGAGCACTATTGAGCTTATATAAGGTGAGCCTTTGTGAATTTTCATTCTTGAACCGATAACCGAGTTCCATTGGTGCCCCTATACCGGCCTCCATGGATACCTATTCACTATCCAATATCCACCTTACATTGAAGAGAGAGCGAGCATTAAAATCTGTGCCCTCAACCCCCATGCCAATTGTTGCGTCTCTATCGTTTTTTTAAATGGGCGACGACAGTTGGAAGATGAGGTTTTTCCGATCGAAAATTATTGTTAGCACTTGGCAATAATAAATACACATCCATTATCACAAAAATAATGCCAATCTTATATGTCTATAAAACCTACCATCTCAGCCACCCAAAAACAAGAAGACGACGAAGAAGAAGACCGATCGAGGCAGGATGTGTTACACAGTTGAATGTAAGAGTTGTGGAAAGAGTACATGGGCAGGTTGTGGCGAACATGTCGGATTAGTGTATAATGGAATCAAACAAGGTCAACACTGCAACTGCAAGGATTGGAAAGGGCATGACTCCTCCTCCTCCTCCTCTCAGGCTCCTGAGAACAAACCAGGATTGTTTGTAATGACAATTGTTGGAGTATTATTGATTAGCTCCTTGCATTATTACTACCATTTTGTGTAATTAAGTGGTAATAATTAAACCTCATTTGAAGTGTAAAATCTATATTACATTTCAAGTCTTGGTATCAATGTACCATATATATATTAAGGTTTCTGAGATTAATTCAGTTGGTTATAATAACTAGTCAAGTTTATGAGAATTCAGGATTCGAATCTCGTCGTCCATGTATTTTCATTACTTTTTCGGAAAAAATTATATCTATATATGTAATTTCAGATGTAATTAATAGAAGGCCTTTTACTACATAAGCCCATGGAGTAGGAACCAATCCAAGACTAATTATGGGCCTAGCCAATCCATTAAGAATCTTCGTTTGGGTCACAGATCAACGGTTCTTTTGGGTTCGATGATTTTTTGAGTCTAAGGGTATTTTGGTAATTTACATTCTATGAACCTGGGTTCAGATTTGATTTTTTGCCACCACACGACCCACCCTGTCTGCTCCATTCCTCTCTCTAACCGGAGCGGGTCCGGGTCGACCCAAAAATAGATCATTATAAATACACCATCTAGGGATGAACAATGATCCGAGCCAAAGTTCGCACGAGCTAAAAAAAGAGTCGAGGCAAGTCTAAGCTAATTTATGCACTCGAATGAATGATTATTAAACATAATAATCAGTATTATTCATAAATTTGTAATTATAATCATAATTATAATTATCAATGTTAACTAATAAACATTTTATGTTAATTGGTGGTGTATTTGTTTAAGTTTAATACAGGACAACAATTACAGCCCAGAAGAATTACAGCCCAGAAGGATTACAATCTAAATGGACCGGCCCAGAAGAAGTTTTTTAATTAAATCGTGTAATGGACCTAGATGTAATAAAACTATATTCGGGGTTGTAATAGAAGTAGTAGTTTACAATTTTATTATAAATAATAGTTGTAAACTCAAATACAATTAATTCAAATACTATTTTTGATATTTTCGCATTTTGAAAGATCCGTTAATTTCGTTAACGTTTTCTTTTCCCCAAATTTCACTCCTGCCGGCGATCGATCCTCCCCTGTGATTTTTTATCACCGGAATCGGATCTCCGTCGTGTTATAAAACAAGCATAGAAAAAATGTTCAGGCTCGGCTCGTTTATTAAACAACTTAGGAAAAAAATGCATTGACTCGAATTTGAAATAATGTATTTTTAAGGTTTATCTTTTTTTTTGTTATTTTAAGGTTATCTTTTTTTAGGGTTTATAGAACGGGTCTACCGGACACCGTTTCCTTGACCGGAATGGGTCTTTGGTTAAAGCTGATCCTATTCCATTGTTATCGTCAAGTTTGTCTGGAAATTGTGTTGCATTTTTTAGGTTTTATAATCCAAAACACCCATTTCAAAAAATGGTAGTTAGATAAGATAACATGTTAATGGTTAGTTAAAACAGTTAATGCACCCAAAGAAGTTACCGTTGGTCTCAATATAACTGTCATTTTTTTCTATATATAAAGATGGATAAGCTAGAGAACTAAGAGAAGACTTCCCATGTGTAACATACCTTGATTCCCTGAATATTTTATAACGTAATAGAAGGAGATCCAAATGGATAAACTACTATTAAATCCCATGAATTTCCCATCATTCCATTACGGCCGGCCATGTCTAGATCTCCCTCCCTCCCGACTTCTGACTTCAGATTTCATCTTAGTGCAACACACGTTTTAATTTCATCTTCTTCTTCTTCTTCATATATACACCAAAAGAGGATTTGAGGAAGACAAGAGAGCTAGAGATCGAGAGAAGAGCAACCAGTCAATCAATGGAGGAAGTGATCAATACTAAAACCTTCCTTCTCGCTTTTCTTTCCATCTCATCTCTTGCTGTGGTTTCTGTTTTCTTCCTCCCTGACACGACAAGCCAATATCGGCCCAATTTCACCAATGGTATCCTCAATCTCTTCTCTCCGGTACAAGTTTGGCCGGTGAGTTTTTTTTCTTCCTCAATGGGTGATCAATTGATCGACGTATGTTGATTATATTGATATATATTATCGATCGCTTGTTTAATTAAATAGGAGTTGGATGTCAGTTGGAAAAGCGGAATAGCAACTACCATAGGGTTCTTAGGATCGGCATTTGGAACGGTGGGTGGTGTTGGTGGAGGTGGTATTTTTGTTCCTATGTTGAATTTGATTGTTGGATTTGACACCAAATCCGCCGCCGCTTTGTCCAAGTGTATGATTATGGGAGCTTCGATATCTTCGGTTTGGTATAACGTAAGAGTTCGTCATCCAACCAAAGATGTTCCAATCATCGATTATGATCTGGCTTTGTTGTTTCAACCTATGCTTATGCTTGGCATCACCATTGGTGTTTCTCTAAGTGTCGTCTTCCCCTATTGGCTGATCACTGTTCTTATCATCATTCTCTTCCTAGGTTTTTACTCCTTTTCTTACGACTCTAGATCAATCTTAAAATGCCGCACGATATGACTCTTAAAATTTTATTTTTCAGCAACTTCTTCGAGATCTTTTCATAGAGGGCTCTCTATGTGGAGACAAGAAACCTATCTCAAGGTTTGTAAAAAAAACAAAGTTAACAGAATTTTTTTTCGATTACTGTGGTTGACTTGTTTTATATTTGTGCAGCGAGAGTTGCTAAAAAAAGTACAGTCGATTCGCAATGGCCAATCTAACCCTAATGAGGGTAACCCTAATTTTTTCATTGCAATCATAAAAAAAAATATTAAGATTTTTTTTTAATATATGCGAAGAACCCTAACCCTAAATTTATAGGTACAATCGAATCTTTAACTGATCCGTTGCTTCCACGCCCGGAACTAACAAGATTCGTAAGTAATTCTAAATCAGATTCTACTGAAAATTCAAAAAAAATAGATGGGTTAATTTGGTGCTTTTAATGCTGGTATGATAATCACACCTATTCTTAATTTGATTAATTGTTTTATGAAGGAAATTCTTTGTTTAAATATAAATTGGAGAGGAATATTGGTATTGATGACTGTCTGGATCTGCTTCCTTTCTCTGCAAATCATCAAGGTTGATTTCATTTTTTTTAAATGGTTTGTTTTTTAACCGGCCCTAATTTAAGTTGTTGTGTTTTTCCAGAACAGTTCCCATACATGCGGAACAACCTACTGGATTCTAAATTTCTTACAGGTAATTCAATTAATCGCTCGATTTTTACATTGCCGTCATGCATGCAATTAATTCTTTTGATCAAATATATATAGTTTCCGGTGGCTCTGATAGAGTTTGTTTGGGAGGCGGTGAAACTTTATCGTGAGAGTAAAAAAATGAGATTAGCGAACGACGATTCAGATTCTATTTCATATGTTTGCGAGGCTACAATTCAATGGACACCGATCGAACTTATCTTTTGCGCTACGTGTGGTTTGCTTGGTGGCACTGTTGGTGGTCTTCTAGGGTCTGGTGGAGGATTTATTTTAGGCCCTCTTTTGCTTGAAATTGGAGTCATTCCACAGGTATATCTAAATAATTAAACCCTTGTTGCCTTAATTTGTAGACTAAATTTAGGATTTATGTGGAAATCCTAATTTCAGATTTTTGATATATATGTTCTCGATCAATAATTAGGTTGCAAGTGCGACAGCGACATTTGTGATGATGTTCTCCTCTTCATTATCTGTGGTGGAGTTCTACTTCCTCAATAGATTCCCACTGACATATGGTAACTAATCACAAATTGGTTGATTTTACACTGATGTTTCATCAGAAGGTTACTCATTCTCATTTGATTTGTAAATTTGTGCAGCCATATATTTGATATTGGTTTCTATGTTGGCTGGATTTTGGGGGCAATATGTAGTAAGGAAAATAGTCGCCTACTTGAAGAGAGCGTCAATCATCGTCTTCATTCTTTCATCTGTCATCTTTGCCAGTGCCTTGACCATGGGTACCTATATATGGGATAATTAATTAATCAGTTGAACTTAAATTTGACAACTACTCAACTTTTAGAAACCCTAATTTGTTTGTGATATATATTTTCTCAGGTGTTATAGGCATTGAGAGCAGCATCAAAATGATAAAGAATCATGAGTACATGGGTTTTCTCAGCTTCTGTGACAATCAATAGAAACTCTGGATCGAACGACGTATATCAATTTTTGCTAACCTCTTTGATTCGAAAAATAAAGACGAATAAATTCACTACCTCTTCACATCATTTTGATCTATTTAGAATGATATTGAGTGATTTTTTTTATTCCAAAAAACTTTGGATCAACAAATTGATTTTTTTTAAACATAAGCATCTTCACACATTTGAGTTTAGAATCCAACATGAAGTATACATTATAAGAAAAAAGACACTGTATGACGATCTTTTGATGATGGAAATTCGTGATCCGAGACTATAAGAGGGGTTAGTAACCTCTTTTCGTGTAATACAAATTTTAGCAAAAATATCTACAATAACACTCAATAATAAAAATATCTACAATAATATTATTATTATATAAATATTTAGTTTAGTAAAAATCAACAAGTCTCTTGAGCACCTGATAACAGGTCAAGAACCTAATTGTAAATGATTTAAAATGTAAATGACCTCTTGAATCTTGATGAGCACCTGATAACAGGTTGAGAACTTAAATGTAAATGACCTCTTTAACATCTGATGACGTCGAGGGCTTTGAAGTAATTTCAAGATAAATATAAAATATATAGGTTTAAAATCGAATGTGATATAAAATATATAGGCTTAAAATCGAATGTGATATAAAATATAAGTAGTCGATTTTATGCTTGATTAAGAGTTAGAAATTTAAATGAAGCAATGAACACGAATTAAAAAAAGAGATTAATACTGGTTTGGTCTCAACTGATCTACTCCAGTCTCGTGAGCTTATTTCACGAAATCCACTAACCTAAAGGTATTGACAAACTTATAAGAGCTTTTAAAGACAACAACGCTCAAAAACCTTATGTGAGCTTTTTAAGACTGCAATGTTTACGAACTTTTCTTAAGTTTTTAAAGGAATAGTGCTTAAAAACCTCTCAAGTTTTAAAGTAATTAAACTTACAACTATCTCAACTCTTACAAGATATAGACTTAACACCTAAGAGTTTTTCTGAAAACTCTATAAAATCAAACTAGAGCTATCTTTATGGTTTAGCTCAAAAACCCTCCTTTCACTTTGGCAATCTTGAGACACACATGAAAATGGAACACGCACGAAAATGGTGATGAAAGTTTAGGAATACAACACAATGGAATACTTCAACCTTGCTTAAAAACTCAAGAAGATTAATTAGAAGAAGAAGTGTAGAGCTTTGTAAACCTTTGAGAGCAAAGAGTATAAGATTATTATGCTGAAATCCAGGGTTAAAATAACAAATTACAATAAACATGAGCTAAGGGCCTGATTGAAATAAACATAACCCAAGGGTCATATTAAAACAGAATAAACTGTTAGTAATTAACTAACAGGGTCTTATTCATAAATATTTCAATAAAACGTTATTAGGACCTAAGCGTAATAAAAATAAATAAAAGGTCACTACAAAACCTATTAAATTAACTTATCAATTCAAATGACTGACTTATAAATATCCAAGTGTTTTCCAATAGTTGATAAAACACAAGGATAGTTGGTTAAATAAACCAAGTTAAATGAAGGACTTGGTTATCATTTATGGATAACTCATGTGTGCTTGCAGAAATATCCCAACCGAATTAACAGTCGCAGATTGGGCTCATGGAAAGGCCACAGCATGAAGTCCGGTCCAGAAGTGAAACTTAGTTAGTATTAGTTTTAGTTAATGTTAGTTAACTGTTAAAAGATTAGTTAGTTAATTATTCACTAATCGAATGTATAAATACAACTTGATAAACAGTTAATTATTTACTTCTAATGCAAGGTTAATCACCATTAGTGATTAACAAAAGTTCACTCTCTCTCTCTTTTTTTCTTAGCGACAGTTTTATTAGTTAACCGCCCCCTTCTCCCCTAGGCGGAAAATCCTAGTTCCAGTATGGCGACGCCACTCCATTTCTCCCATCCCAGGCTTGGGGAATCATCGGCATTGTCACCGGCGATGCCTGCCCAGCAGGAAATTAATAAAGAACACTTGGGCATAATTTGAAAAACTTAGAAGCTTGAGAGCTTTTGTAAGTTGTGGATTTGCAAGTGGAGATATGGAGTTTAAAGTGGAGATTTGAAATTGTGTTTGTATGATTGACGATTTTCAATGGATATCCCTTTTTATTTATAGCATTAACCACTTGATTTCCACCATTAGATCTTCATTTAATGGTTTCTTGATTCCTTACTAAAGTCCAAAATATATTGAAGATTCTCTTTGTTCTATGCAAAGTTTCTCTTCATTTCATGCAAAGCTTGTATTATTTCCATGTTAATCTTGTGCATTGAACAAAGATAAAGATTAATAATAGTCAATGGTAATTAGAATAATTAATTTATACATTGCAAGATGTTGACCACAAATTTAAGATTTTGACTTTATTTTATACATGGTCAAATAATTTTAAGGTTTAATATTACTTATAAATTGAGATTAGGTTAAATTTAAATTCAATTCATCTTATTGAATAACAACATGATTAAGGTTAATTTAAACATTACTACTATCAATACTAATATTTATTTGCAATTTAGATTTTATATAAAAGACCGTCAGGACGATAACCGTCAGGAAAACATAAGAACCACCACTGATAATCCGTTATCTATTCTTTCTTCTCATTTTCTACCAAAAAATATCAGTGGCGGAAATCCGTCACAAAATCTGAAATTTTTCACGGGAATCGAAAATTATATGGTGGTGGAAATACGTCATCTATTATATGACGCGAAACACATTTGACGAAATGTGTCATGTCGAGTTGAATTCAAGGTTTGAGTCTCATTGTGTACTTATTAGTTCATTCAGTGATCAATATATTATTTGATTCTGATATAGAAAATAAACATTTTTACCTATATCTTGTAGAAAAGTATCTTCCATTATAAAAAAATACAATGAACCCACCAATACAATAAAAAAATGCAATGAACCGACCAATGCAATGAAAAGTATCTACGATCGGACACTTTTGACGGACCGATCAGAAATGGACCGACCATCTAACTGACCGACCAATCGACCATATATCTTACCCTCTAATATGTATTGAAATGGACCAATCTTCCCTCCAAGAAATTAATCTACAGTGATATTCTCTACAAAATTAGTGTCAAGGGTTATTTGTAAATAAACCTCTATATTATATTTTAATACTGTAAAAGTTATAAAGATATTAATAAAATAATAGAGTCAGCTTCTAGTGAAAATCATAAAAATGAGAACTATATGAGAACTTTGCATCTTGACCCTTATATCTAATGGTGATTTATATTGTTTATTATTTAAATCATTTAGAGGTAAAGATTCTCATGTAGACATTTCAACGGTCGTGATTTGATTCTCACAGAGTCCTCACATATCTGGTTCTTACTAGAATCGTTCTCTAAAATAATATACAAAAAAAAATATTTAAAACTTAAACCTTAAAAATATATATAAAAGAAAACCATAATTAAATAAATTTATAGGGATAATTATCAGTTGTGTCAAGGTCCACATGCATTAAAATGCGCCAAATGAATATAAACCTTACGATTTTCATCTATCGGTCGTAATTAGATTATACACAATCTACTATATTACTTACGACGTTTGGTTGATATCTCGAGGTGTCACATATGACATTGTACAATATTTATATGAGACATTCTTTTACACCGTGTAGAAAAGTATATCTGACTTTAATCCTTTGATCTGAAATCTCCATCAACTTTTATCAAATATTAATCATTTTTAATTTATCCATAAATAACCATCATGACCTTAATTAGTTGCTTGATTGATGTACTTCCACTGTCGATATTACTCTACAGCTGGTAGTCGTACAACATTTACCGCATTTTCATCATCATATATCTATTTTACGTTTTCATTTCTTCCATAATTAACATTTTCTCATTCATTTTCCCCAACAACATCTTCGTTTTCCCCAAAATGTATGTTATCTTGTGATGAGACATGTCTGATTACGTTAGTTACTCCCAGCAACGCTCTTCAATAAGGACTTGAGTTCTGTCGCTATATATCGGACCCCCGGAAGGCTCCCACGGTGTGAGACAAGGATCATCGTTAAATCGTCGAGTTAACCCGTAAATCGCGATTGGACTGCTAAATCGCCGACTTTAGTGGTAAATCGCCGAGTTAAAGCCGAGATAGTTAGTATGGTAGACTGCAGAACTCGCCGAGTTTGCCACTAAATAGGCGATTCCACACCCAAATCGCCTTCTTGCGTTATAATGGGTCGTTAATGCGCCCCGTTATGGCAACAGGAGCGATGCCCGCCCCCAAAAACCCTATAAAAGGGGTCCCAAAGGGTCACTCCAAGGCAGAATACAAAGTCCAACCACACTAAAGCATTACGGAGCGAATAGCCGATTTCCACACCTAAATCGTCTATTCTCCTTCGACAGGATTTGGCGTAGAGCACGCGTCGTGGACTCCAGAGCCTTCGACCCTCCTCGCAACCCCACGAGCCTCTGGTAGCAGATTCAGTGCTTCATCATTTTGTATTTTTTCGCTCAAAATTTGTGAATGCATCATTCTTGGATATCCCTCTGCATCCCAATCTCATTAAAACTCATGGTTGGCAATGTAGTGCAAGTTATAAGACTGTAACACATCATATATAGGGAGCGTTAATATGTCATATTAAATAACACATACAACGCTTTGCAATACGACACAGATACATGCGTTCCACCTCACACCATTTGCATTGATCTAACTAAGTGATTTTACGATCATTTAGGTCTTCAACAACCTTTGAGGACTGACTCGATATTTTTTAAAACGAACTATGTCTCATCGATTTTAGGTAGTGGATCTTGTACTGGGGGTGAAAAATCTCTGTTGTGTGATTTTGACACATTTACTAAATGGCATCATTTTTAGTCATCCTAACTGTGAGTGTGAATCGTGGACTGGGATTCTGGGAAGTGCGAACTCCCTCAACCGCCGAACAACTGCTCCAATTCTACCAACTGGTCGACGGCGGCGAGGAATCCGGTGATGGATTACGGAATCGGGAGGGTCTAGTGAGATTTTAAGGCTTCGGAGATGGCAGTGGTTGATGGATTATTTGGGAAGAGTGTGAAGAGTCGGAATTTCGTCTTCTTCGGGAACAAGAAGAAGTTGGTTCTTGCGGCGATTTTAGGATTAGGTGTCTCCTTTATTGCTATCTGGTCGACATTTTCGTCACCTTATTCAATGGTTTATTCTCCGATGAGGAACTTTGGGTGGATCGGGAGTGGTGTTAGTCAGCATAGAGATGAAAACGTTCGTTCTCCTCCCCCTTTCCTTCCTGCTTCTAGTAATGTTGATGCCGCGGATTCCGAAGAAGAGAAGGAGCGGATTGAGATTGGTGAAGGAAGTCTCGTTGGATCGGAAAGTGGAAAGGAGAAGCGCGGTAGTGTTGGAATAGAGGAGAAGAGGTCGGAAGCTTCTGTGGGAAGTGAACTGGAGGGATTGGAAATGGGTGGAGATGCAGAGGAAGCTGAAGGAGATGATAGAGAAAAGAGAGTGGAGGAGGATTTTGGTTATTTATTTGAAAGGAATGGGCATCAAAATTGGAAATTATGTGATGGTGGTAGAACTAGTGTTCAAAACTTCATTCCTTGCATAGATCTGGAAAGAACTGGATCTGGGAAACTAAAGAAACATCGACATCAGGAAAGGAATTGTCCAGATGAGGCACCGATGTGTTTAATTCCTCTTCCTAAAGGATATGAATCTTCAATTCCTTGGCCTGAGAGCAACGATAAGGCTTGTTTCTTCTATTTTTCGATCTGTCTTTGTTGTGTTTGATGATATCTCTGTTTATGAAAACATCCTGTGATTTTTACAGGTATTTTATAGGAATGTTGCTCACCCTAAGCTTTCTGCATTTTTGAAGACACAAACATGGTTGAAACTTGATGAGAATTTTCTCATATTTCCTCGGAATGAATCAGTTTTTAAAGGTGGTTCATCTCGTTACCTTGAATCCATCACGGAGGTAATAGTCAAATGACAATCCTTATCACGAAGACTAAGTATATATAGCGATTTACTGAGTTCGTCAACCTGAGTTATCAAATGTTGTTCATACCATGATGATTGTTTTAAATTATTTTTCTGCCTTTTAATTAATCTTTAGTTCATTAAATATGTTGTTGATAATTGATATCATGAACATTAAGTTCAATTTTTGTGTTTTCTTCATAATCTTTATTTTCTTCTGGCAATAATAATTGTTTGGTTTATCAAATTTGTTCATACCATGAAGATTCTATTTTACTTTTATTATTCTTCTTGATTGTAAATATTAGGGGCATGACAACCGTTTGATATTTTCTGATATAGTTGGTGCCAGATATTGACTGGGGGAAGAATATCCGATTGGTGTTAGATATTGGATGCACAGATACCGACCTTGAGTTTGCTCTTTTCGAAAACAATGTATTAACATTGTCTTTGGGGTTGATGAATGATGAAACCGATTTGGCCCAGGTTTGTCTTGAACGTGGTTTTCCGGCAGTTCTAGCAAATCTTGAATCTAGAAAACTTCCTATTCCTTACGGTGTTTTTGATGCTATTCACTGTGGAGAATGTAACATTCCTTGGCATTTCAATGGTTGGTTTACTTCTATAACATATGTTCCATCTAATCTCATCCACAATTTTGTCAATTATATTTTATTTTAGGGCATCATACATCTGTATGTGTAATTGTATATATCAATTAAAAATAAAAGTGCATAAAATTTGAATAAACAACCATTTACTGGCTACGTAATGATGTTCGACTATCCCCTCTTTTTATTGAAATTGATAGATTTATTTTCAATATTATGCAGGTGGAATAATTCTTTTAGAGATGAATAGGATTCTACGGCCTGGTGGATATTTTATTATATCATTCAGGCATGGAGATATAGAAGATGAAGAAGGTGAGTCATCTTCGATGCAGAAAAAAAATATCTTCTATTACTTAAGCTTATGTTACTCACAATTCTATGATCAGTGATGTCACAGTTGACAAGATCTATTAGTTGGAATACCATGGCCCATAAAACTGACGAAGAGACTGATTTGAATGTCAAGATATATCAAAGACCATCGTCAAATGATGAATATGAGCTAAGGAGAATCAAGGGTCCTCCTCTATGTAACACTGATGAGACTCAAAATTCCGTTTGGTAAGATTAAGGTTATCAGTCATTAATCACCATTTCATAACGGTCAAATGTATTCTTTTTTTCATTAAAGTTGAATATGTGAAGCTACTTGCAAATCTAAATGTGAAAATTGATATTTATGTAGATTAGTTCATTATTAAGTTAGCATGTAACCATATAATATCTCATTAAACATCCTACAACATTGGAATGTGCCAATTATCTCTATTATCTAATCTCATAAATTAAACTGGAATTGCTTATGATACAGGTACACTCCAATAGAAAACTGTTTGCATAATGTTCCGACTTCAATTGAACATCGTGGAACTGAGTGGCCAGAGGAATGGCCCAAGAGGCTTGAAACATTCCCAGATTGGTTGGAAGATTCCCATGAAAAATTGATAGCTGACACAGAGCACTGGAAAACTATCATTAACCAATCATATTTAAATGGATTAGGAATCAATTGGACACACGTACGGAATGTGATGGATATGAGAGCAATTTATGGAGGGTAAGAACCACCAAAATTTAGAATAAAAACATTTATTCTTTTCCTGGTTTTTTTTGCAAGATCTCATGTTTTGTTCTCTTAATGGAAACAGATTCTCGGCAGCATTATCATCACAGAAGATTTGGGTGATGAATGTTGTTCCAGTAAATGCTTCAAACACCCTTCCTGTAATATTTGAGCGTGGACTGATTGGTGTGTACCATGACTGGTGCCAGTCTTTTAGTACTTATCCCAGAACATATGACCTTCTACATGCCGATCATTTATTTTCACGTCTTAAGAAGTGGTAAGTAATCTGAATTCTGATCATCCATTCAAATTATTTTATCATAGTTATCACAGATTTATCTTGTTTTTATGTAAAAGTCACTCTCGTTATTTTTTATTATATAGAACACAATCTAATCTGATAAAACTGTCCATTTATGCAAACTTTGCATTTGCACTGTATATTTATATTGAGATATACAGCGTATATAAATTTTACTATATGATGCATGATGCAAAGTTTGCACCAAACGATTCTCGTTTTTTTAATCCCGAATCTTCATAGAAATGACAATTTTCTTTGTATATTTTGTAGAACTAATATAATCTTCCAAAGTGACCATTTATGCTGCAACTTTGGTAGAACTTAATTTGGGCTCTACCTGTTCTAATTAGTATGCAATCTTCATATCCAACAATTTTCCTCGCATCCTACAATTATTATGCGCACCATGCCATCGTCTGGTTGCACAGAAAACCTTGTTTTTTGGTCAAGTTGTCAAATTATCATTATTTATGTTCGAAGCTGATGGGTAATAGTTTGTAATTTTGCATCCTCCACATCAAATAACCCATTTAAATGTACTTAGTTTTATCGCCATTGGTTGTCATTTTCATTGAAAATATTTTTTAATTTGACTCATTCATTGGTGCTGTTGGTTGCAATGTAATCTAATCCTATAAAACTAATCATTTATTCTGTAACATTGATCATTTCACAGGTGCAAGCAGCCTTCCAGCGTAGTGGTTGAAATGGATCGGATATTAAGACCTGGTGGGTGGGCAATAATTCGCGACAAGTCGGCAATTTTAAAATCTTTAGAAGTGATATTAAGAAGCTTACATTGGGATATCAAAATGACATTCTTCCATAAGAAACAGGGAATTTTGTGTGCCCAGAAAACTTCATGGAGACCATCATTATGATCTTGTGTCAATTCTTTCATATTTTAATTTATTCTATTCATTGTAAAATCACAGGTTTTTTCATTTGTGTTAATAGACAAACCACACCACAGACTTTCATGTGTTAAATTGCAATTCTACTCCTCAAAATAGTTGAATATTTAAACCCCTTTATGGCTCTATCACTCTGTCTCTTTCCCACGACTCCACCTCACTCCAAAGTGAAATCCTTATTTCTATTTTTTTTACTAGACGGCGAAATCAGGTGACATCAAGCTTTCTTCTTCTCTTCACTATTATTACTCTGTTTTAGCTTTTAGAAATTAAATAATTCAGTTGTTTTAATCTATTTTGAAGTATGTTAGTATAAATCAGATACTAAATTTTTAAAATTGTTTTGAAATTGTAAATAAAAGATACAACCCTTTTGTAAAAATAATCCCAACAAAATAAATCAAAAGATTTCATTTTTCAATTTTTTCTAATTGTGTTCACTACAAGAAAACAGGGTTACGTCCATGGCCATGGACTTAGCTATTGATGTTAAAAGCCGTGGCTAATTGTTGAATAATAGCCACGACTTTTTTATCCGTGGCTAATTGGATGGTTAAATTTCCCGAGAAAAATTTCTCCCATTTTTCCCCTTATATTTTGTCACGGATTTGGAAGAGCCGTGGCTAATTACGTGATAATAAAATTAACCACTGATATTTTAATGTATTACGTCATTGTTAATAATTATAAAATATATATATTTAAATTTAAAAAATCTAATTAAAATATCCAAATAAATAGGAATTAATTTTAATAGAAATGAATTTTAGGTTAGTTTATATAAATTAATAAAAATAAGTTTATAATTATATCTAGATAATGTTAGGGTATAAAATTATAAAATTTCCAAAACCAAAACCCCTAAATTATAAATTGTAAATGTGTTAAGTCAAAAATTGCAAATAAACCAAAACCTAAAATAAAACCTGAAGTTAAAACCCAAATCCCGGTTCTGGCTTCGATTCCAACTTCCTATACCTACTTCGATACTTTAGTCCGGCGAGAGCAATACTTCCTGTCCGGCGAGAGCAATACTTCCTGTCCGGCGAGAAACGGTGAGTGTCCGGCGAGAAACGGTGAGGGATAGACCTCCAGTCCATTCCGGCGACTTCCAGGTAAGATTCCATAACCCATCTTTGGTTCTTTCACCATTTGGTTTTTTCTTCTTTTTTCCCCCAAGACTGTTTGTAATGAGTTTTTTTCTTTTCCTTGACCTAAATTTTCAATCTGTTTGTATCCCTAAGATTCCAAATAACTACAATCATAAACAAAATATTCAGATTATCCATACGTATTTGAAACCTATTTCGTTTTGAAGATTTTTGTAGAACTCAAATCTATACCTTAAGTTGGGTTTTTTTCAAAACTATTTGATTTTTCTGTCGACCTGTTGAACAGAAAATTAAAATGATTTAGAAATATAATGTTTAACTTATCAAGATAAATTAACATAACATAAATTGAATATATGACTCACATTCATTGGTGTTATTTTTCAATGATATTTCTAATATTTTCTTTCTGGAAAATCATGTGGTCAGCGTGTTGGAAATAACTCGTTTCTTTGTGGTCTTGCTTCTTTCGGAAATAAGAATACACATGTCAAGACTTTGTTTATATAAAAAAATATTAATATCACACTTAACACATTACATAATTATACCACGAACATAAATTTGCTGATTAAAAACACAGATTAAATATCATCATGAGTTCATGACTCGTGATAGCCAACCATTTATAGTTAGTGCCTAGACGTTGAGAATACAGTTCAGTCCCAGCTTCTTTCAAAGAGTAAAGACAAGACCATCCATGCTAGGTTCACTCTCAGTCTATCAAAGATGCCACGAACAATCAAATAAATAAAAAATCTTCTAAATCAATTTAGCCACGGATTTGATCAAAGGGCCGTGGCTGTTTCCCTGTTTTCTTGTAGTGGTTCTCATGAAATAGGTAAAATCTACCTCAAACATTAATCTGACTACAAATTTTCACACTCGGTAGTAGGTATCACACGAAGTCTGCAGAAATGACTGTTTCTGTCTGCAGATCTGTGGCAATCTCAGTCATAAGATCAGGTTCTTTTAAGGCGAAAACAGCGCTTCCAAAATCTGCGGCAACATCTTTTACTTCTACTTCCAAAAGACCCGCTGCATTCCTTTCCAGGTACTGGCAGGCCCTCCAGGAATCTTAGAATTTCTTAAGTGTATACTGTATAGTATTATTTTCGTATTCTTCTTCTTCAGATCTATTGTTATCGCGGCGGTAGGGAGTATGGAATCGATGATGCCACTTCACAGTGCAATTGCATCTGCTAGACTGAAATCTTTCATTGCTGTTGATTCTTCTCGCTGGAGCTGGCTCTCTCAAGGTATATATCCCTCATATTATAGCTTGTGCTTTATGTGATTTTGAAAATTCCACATCCTAAATCAATCAATAGCTGAGGGTTTTAGAGTGTTTGACTGTTTGCCAATTACTGCGTCAGTTTTTAGGGGGACTGGCATGTGTTTCTTCTTCTTCTACTACTATTCTTTTTGGGTCATTTCTGATGGTGTTAATATGTTGTTAGGTTTTAAAGAAGACTTCTGAGAGTCATGGCTAAGTATTTGGGAGAAAAAATGAGGTTGGAAATAAACCATATAATTACTATGTTTTCTTCTTTCTTTCCAATGAAAAAAAGGTGTGTACATTATGTTTGTATTTAAGATGATGATGCAAAACTTAAGAATTAGTATATGGAAAAATTGGTAAACTTGAATTGGTGATCTCTGTGACTTGGGTTTTTTATGATCGATTTTGATTTGTTATTTAAAGATTGTTACGTTTTTCATGACTAAGTCCATAACACTTGGTTATCACTTTCACATTCTAACATGCATCAACTTTTCTAGTAATTCTAGTGAGCTAAATATACTACCGGCGCTAGTATCACATTCAATAGGTTTTATGTTTGGATTAATATTGAAGATGATAATTTCCTAAAGCTATATTGATTCAATCATTTTTTTGTGTTGATTCAGTCATTTTGATTAATATTTTTTCTCCAATGCTCAATTTGCTCATCCTTCTTAAATTGTTTCTATCTTACTATAGGATTGGCATCAACATTGTGACGATAAAAATCTCATGCTCACCAATCAATCACCTATGTGGATTCTCAAGAATGATATGGAAAAATATTTCAGTGTTGATCTCAAACTCTTTTAATTTCTAATTCTCATGTGGTGATATGTTTTGAATTTTGATGTTCATTTGTTTTGGATAGTTATTTCCCAACAATTTATTTTTTTCATCAATAAAAAATTTTAGAGTTTTGTAATTTAGAGATTGATGAGTTCATCAAGGGATGAGAACGGGGCGGGTTGTGGGTGGGGTGGATTCACTCCGGTCTTAAAAAATGGGGTGCGGAACTCAAATAAGTGATGGAAGGGAACAAGGAACTTAACAAACACAGCAAGATGTAGACGTAGATCGAGCAGCCGCCAGCAGAGATGTTCTAAAACAGTAAAACCTAAATCTAAATACCACTAGACTGCCTGAGACCGAGAGAGTCCTAGTATATTTTTATTTTATTTTAACTTTAAAAACCGGGGTGACCCGTCTGGGTTTGGCCTTGCTTCGAGACCCGTCTTGGAATATGACTGGGGCACAGAGCAGAATAGCGGTACATGACGACGACCCATCTCATTCTCACCCTTTAAGTTCATGATTTCAAATTATTGTTGATTATTTTATATCTTTTTTTATTAAAAAAATCTCATTTTTAAAAGAAAGAGAAATCCATTCAACAAAACGTGAAGAGTTGTCATATCATCTTATGGTGTAGTGGCAATCAACCACTTCCATGAAAACCAGGCACAAGTATTGAATGAGAGTTGGTCTTTAACATCTAAAATACCCAAACTACAAGGACCTAGAATGCAAACCAATGCAATTTATCTTATCATTAAAACCTTAATTCAAAAATGAACTCCAACTCCAATCCATAGGAAGAATGGAGGTTTCACTGTTCCAATCCACAGAAAGCCGCGAGATGAATAAGCTTAAGCTCCTGCCACCACCAAGTCTTCCTGACTCTTGGAAAAGTAGTCCGTTGGGACGGACGAAGTGGAACATCCTCGGGCGTTTATTTGATTTTCAAATATGGAAGAAGAAGAAGATGGAAGTGGTGAAATTGGGAGGTGCTACCACTCATGATGGTGGTGATGGAGAAAGTGATACCACTAGTATTCCTTTTGTACCAGATAGGTCTTCTTGGTCGCCTGATCAAGAAAAGCGATGGCCTATTCAAGGGTGGTAGTAGCTTTTCAATTCTCCTCCTCCTTCTCTTCCTCTTCCTCATCTTGGATCATAATAATTCTCCCCCCTCTCCCCGGGAGAGATGTTTTGTTTGATTTTCAAATTCTGTTGTTTACTTAATTTATCATGTTTGATTTCTCACATGCATTATACATGGAAGATGTAACATGCTCATTTAATTTAATAACATGTTATATGTTTATGATGATGTAGTATAAAGAATAAGTATTATACTACACGATCTTCTTTCTGAGATATGTTACCTGAGATATGTTGGTATTGAGATCCGTTCAGACGGACCGCGGGCTGAATAGACCTCAGGCCCCTCACCCGAGCAGCGGGTCTGGACCGACGAGGGAAGCCCTTAAAGGACCTCTATAAATACCTCTTCTGATCCAACATGGGGAAGGGGTTGGAAATACTAGAGAGTTGTGTATGAGTCTCCTAGCGCAAGTCCACACACCATCAAGATATATCTAACCCATGTGTCAGATTTGAAAATTAACAAATAAACTCGTTCTTTCTATTCATGAACTTTGTCAGATGTTCGAGATTCTATCCTCAAAATGGGAAGCCCCGAGCTCTATTTATAGGATTCTGCGAGGATAACCCAACCATCGACGTTGGTCTAGGTATAGTACCATGAACCGCCCAGGCTCACGAGAGTTCAGAGGCTCGACCCATGAGATAGTTTAAATACGCCTAAAATCGTTAGGGGAAAGACAGTTAAAACGATTGAAAATCTTTCATTTGTAATAAAGAGAGTCTATGAGTGTCTGATGGGTCCACCTAAGATCGGATCATATTATTTATGTTTTAATTTATGTTTTAATTTATGTCTTTAATTTTAATATAAAAATATCAGGGTTTTATTATTAAATTTGTAAAAAAATGAGATGAATAGATAAATAAACCACTAAAGCCTTTGATTTTGACTAAATAAACCTCTAAAGCCCAATATCTAAAGTTCTAAACATGCTGAAATCTGCCCCAAAAAAAGTACACAAAGAACAAACATAATTAATCGGGTCTGGATAAAGATCCGAATACATGCTGCTTATAAAAAATAATATGAAAGACTCGAACCCTAACAATCTACAATTCGAAGGAAAAAACCCCAAACCAAGGACAAACCTGAGAAGTCGAGGTGAAAGCAGACAGAAGAGGAGGGATAGCAGTAGGAGAGTGATCTAGGGTTCTTATGGCGGCGGAAGAGTACGAAGGAAGGTACCAGGCTAATGGAGAGGGTTACAATGAGTATTCTGGTTTCGACGAATACAAGGAGGAGAAATCTCAGGTTCGATATTGTTGCGATTTCTTCTTTTTTCTTCTTTCTTTGTATGAGGATTGTTATGGAAAGTTTCGTCGATATGTTTTTGTGTGTATTGATTGGTTAAGTAGTTGGGTGATCTTTTGCGTTTTTTTTTTATTTTCATGGAAAGACGAGTCTGTATTTTTAGTGCTGGAGATGTAACTTGTAAACATTGAGTAATTTTTTTTTTTTGCTGTGTTATTTTCTGTAATCACTTTTTGATTCCATGTTCTACGTTTTTACTGCATAAACCTCTTGCCTATTTTATCAAAAATAAATAAATTTCACCACCTATTTAAGTGAATACGTATCAATTATTTAACCTCATTAATCATTGTATAAATATTAACTGTATTGCGAACCGTTTTTTTTCTGTGTTTAAAAAAAAATTATTTCTTACGTTTCATTTATTAATCAGACATACCTATTTTATTCCTCCAGTTTAGTTTGACATTGAGATGGATTTAGATTTGTCATTGATCTTCAAATGTTTTATTCATAATTGTCGCAAACAACGATTTTTATTTTTATTAGAATATTATCACTAATGCTTTAACTCTTTGTCCTAGTTGTCTATTTCTCATGAACGAGAAAAAGAGTCGTCAAGAAGTAGGTCATCTAAAAGCAAAGAACGTGACCGTGAACATGATAGAGATAGAGATGCGGATGTGGACATAGACAGGGAGAGGAGTCGCCATCATAGGGATCGAAGTGATAGAAGGGAGAGGGAACGTGATCGTGGTGGTCGTGGTAGATCTGATGACTATCATCGGAGCAGAGAATACGACAGGTTCCATTTTTATGTTCATATTTGTTCTTTTTAAAATATTTACGATTTATGAAGTTGATTGTATTTAAGTTTTTTAAATATTCTAGTTCTTTTCTTCAATTTTTTATATAGTTTCTTTTGAAAATGATGAAAATAGAAGGTCTTTCATGCGAGTGTTCAAGCAATATCTAAGTGTTCATGTGGACCAGAACCTTCAGACGCTGGCTGGGTTAAGCGGATCCGGTTTTTTCCGTTTAACCAATAACCCATTAAAATAATTAAAAAAATAGATTAAATAGAAATAAAATAAGGAATAAGGTTTTGTCTCCCTATTCTAAATAGAAATAAAATTGGGAATAAGGTTCTCTCCCTATTCTCCACGACTGCAGCCTTTTTCTGTCCGTTCCAGAGCACCGGTGATTACCTCCGATGAGCTTCACTTCCCCCGAACGTCGATCAGGCCTCCGGCGACCACTGTTCTTGCCTGGAGTATCCAAAGCCTCCAACCAGACTTCTCCGTTCACTCTCCTCTAGTCTTCTCCATTCCTTAGTCCCTACAATCCCTCTTTGAAGGTAATCACCTAAACCTTAATTTCTCTCTTGTTTTGTTTAAAAGATAAAAACTAAATACTAAGATTTAAGGCTACTAATATGATTTAAGACTTTTACTTGGTTTTATAAATATTCTATTAATATTTTGAAAATACAGGTATTCTTGTAATATTTAAAAAATACAGAATATTTTTGTAGCCTGGTTTAGTGAGTTTGAATGACTGACATTCAGTGTATTTCTATCTTTTCTCTGTTTCTCTTTGTAGTATTTTTTACTATCATTTTATATATTCAATTTTTTCAAGAAAATACTTTGTAATATTCAACAGGGAAATATTTTGTATGCTCTGATTGTAAATATTCATTTCTGTACTTTGACTACTTTCTTCCCTCACACAAATTGTCTGAAGTTGCTATTTATATCAGTTTTCTTTTCCTGTATTTTTGCAGGCATAGAGATTACGACAGGGATAGAGAAAGCCGACGCAGACGTCGATCACGTTCACGATCACGTTCACGTTCAAAGGGTAGATCTGATCGCCGATCCCGAACTCCTACTCGCTCTAGGTCAAAAAGGTGTGAAAATGATAAACAATTTATTGTACTATATTGCTACTCTTCATAACGGCATATAACCTACCTAATTATTTAATCATAATAAAGATAGTTTTATTTTGAACTTCTACTTTATTTAATTTCTTTAGTCTTCATTCATTCAATAGGTTCATATTATCCATATTTGGTTGTTTCTTTACTCGTTGTTCTTGTGTCATTTTTTTATACGTTTCTTTTTTCCCCTTTTAGTTGTTTTGCATGCAATATTAATGATTTTCTATTTCTTATGGAAATGCAGCAAGAGAGTTAGTGGTTTTGATATGGTTCCACCAGCTTCTGCATTGGTGTCTGGTGCTACAGTAACTACCACTGTTGCGGCAGGTATATATTTTTCCTACTCTTAGCAATATAAGATGTAGTGATAGCAGTATACTATAAATTGTTCTTATGCATTTAATAGTTTCATTCATTCTGAAACTGAGCCCTGTTTTTGCTTGTTTCTTTGTTTTTGGTGTTTGTTTCTTTGTTTTTTGTGTTTGTTGTTGGTATCAAGGCAATATTGGGTCATTTTTCCCACTGTGCTGCCAATGGGTCTGAGGTCACTACTGTAGCTTGTATGTACAAGATGGAAACTATACTCTGGTTTGTGATTTAATTTTGAAAGGCTTAGAAATATTTTCTCTCGAGTTTGGAGATGTTAGTTATGTAACAATTATTTTTTGCAATAAGATCTTTTTTTGTAAGGATGAATTTTCTATGCAGAAAACAGTTTAGATGATGGCTAGGTGCAGTGGAACTGTGCAAGTTTCCTAGTTTCTTACAATTATTTCCATCTATCTCTTATTTTATGTAACATAACAAGTTTTTACAGGTCAAATTCCTGTGGCGTCCTCATCTACAATTCCTGGAATGTTTCAAAACTTAATGATGCCCACTGTTCAGGTATTTTCAAATATTTTAACCTCCAATATTTTCCATTTCCCCTGTTTTAAAGGTGTCAACATTTATTTATTGTTTTTCCAGTTCCCTTCTATTCCTATCATGCCTGTCCAGGCTATGACTCAACAGGTATAATATTAGTACCCACCCACACTGTGAATGTTATTGTTTTCACTAAATTTTTCATTGTAAAGTTTTTGTTTTGTTTCTTGTCAGGCAACTCGACATGCTCGGCGTGTTTATGTTGGTGGGCTTTCCCCTACTGCTAATGAGCAGGTAATGACATAGTGTGATACGAATATTTTATGATTCATAAATGAGTATAGCTAAGTGCTGAGGTTCGTTTTACTTTTTTTTTTAATGTTCTTATGGTGCAATACATTCTTCATTTGATGAAGGAAAAAATCATTCATCATTCATTTTTTGTGCAGTTGGTTGCAACATTTTTTAGTCAGGTTATGTCTGCTATTGGAGGAAATACTGCTGGACCTGGTATTCTTCAATAACACCTATTTATTTATTTTTTAATTTTTATATCACACAAACCTTCAAAGGTGATTTTATTTTTTTTTAAATCGAAGGTGATGCTGTTGTTAACGTCTATATAAACCATGAAAAGAAATTTGCTTTTGTGGAAATGAGGTCTGTTGAAGAAGCCAGCAATGCAATGGCACTAGATGGCATTATCTTTGAGGTTTACTTTCTTCTTATTGATTTTTTTTCATATCTTTGAGGTTTACTTTCTTCTCATTGATTTTCTTTCATGTTTTTGAAGTTTTTTAATTGCCTTCATTTTAATATTATATCTTTGAGGATTACTGTATTGATCTTTTTTTTGTATCTCTGCAGGGTGGCCCAGTGAAGGTTAGGAGACCTAGTGATTACAATCCTTCTCTTGCCGCAGCTCTTGGCCCAAGCCAACCCAATCCAAATCTGAACCTTGCAGCAGTTGGACTCACTCCTGGGTCTGCTGGTGGACTTGAAGGTCCTGATCGAATTTTTGTCGGTGGACTACCTTACTATTTCACGGAAGTTCAGATCAGGGAACTTCTCGAGTCATTTGGACCTCTGCGAGGTTTTGATCTCGTCAAGGATAGGGAAACTGGTAACTCAAAAGGGTATGCCTTTTGTGTCTACTCAGATCTTTCGGTTACCGATATTGCATGCGCAGCCCTTAATGGCATAAAGATGGGAGACAAAACTTTAACTGTACGCCGTGCAAATCAAAGTACGAATGAACCTCGACCTGAGCAAGAAAGTGTCTTATTACATGCTCAGCAACAGGTCGCATTGCAGGTAATCTTATTTACTTTGTGATAAACAAAAGGCAATTGGAGCATGGAGTTTAACTTATTTTTTATTCAACAGAGAATGGTGTTTCAAGCTGGTTCTCTACAACCCACGAAGGTTGTGTCTTTGACCAATGTTGTTAGTGTGGATGAGTTGAAAGATGATGATCAGTACATGGATATAATTGAAGACATGAAGGGTGAAGGTGGGAAATACGGTAAGTTATCTATTTGATATAATCATATAAATAGGAATTAAATAAAATATTCTTCATGTAATGTAAAATTCTATCTCACAATCTTACTAAATACTCTCCAGGTAAACTGGTGAATGTTATTATTCCTAGGCCAGATGCAACAAACGAATCAGCAATAGGAGTTGGAAAGGTTAGTTTTTTACTTTGGCTAAGTTCTTTTTACAAGTGGTGTTTTGGTTAAATAAAGGTTAATTTTTTTTTTTTAAAAAAGAAGACACCTCTTCTAAAAGAGTAAAACATCCAGGTGATATCCATTGCAAAATAAAAGAGTATGAACATGCTAAAAAGTATATTATTACCGTGGGGCTTTAATCTTCTCGCCAATATATAAACAATGAGAATTTTTTTAACAATTAAGCCAAGTTGTTGTATATTAATCCAATAATTTCCTCTGCAGGTGTTTTTGGAATATGATGATGTTGATTCTTCTTCCAAAGCTAGGCAAGGTCTGCATGGGAGAAAATTTGATGGTAACCAAGTTAATGCTACCTTCTACTCTGAAACCAAATTTGCACAAGGCGATTACGACGGATAGCTTTTATTCTCATCATCATTAACTTGATCAATTGTCATGTTTGGTAATCTACCATCGATTATTTCGAATTTATGTACAGTATTTAAACAATTCGATTGTTTTCTAATGCTTTCTCCCTGATTATGTTAATGCAGAGGATAGAAGAAAACAGTCTGCACAATTGGTTCTCTAGCGTGTTCATTTATCACCATCCTTTTCTTTTTAATGTTCTAAAGTCTACAACACAACAACCATATGTGATTTTATCTATTTGATGTATTTTGGAACCATACAATCTATATTGTTAATGATTTTATTTTAAGTTTTAGAATATTTTTTTGTGGTTTTTTTCTATCTAGTTTCTACTGTCATTCCTTTTTCTGTTCTGCAGATACTTTGTTTAGTTTTGTTTTTGATACATTCATTCACTCATTATTTAAATGTATAATGCTTATGTTCTATTTGTAGATGCTTTTGATGATTGAAGTACTAAAATCCTTTTAATAATGAATGTTTCATCACTCACTTGTCAAACTAAACATCTCCAAATAAAAAAGGTAATACTAATCATTCTCGATCTTCACAATCTTTGGAAACTGACTCTTAGGTTTTAGTACGCATATGTTTTTATATGAAAAAACCCTAGTGTGTTCTTGACATTTATTTTTAGTTGAATTCTAGTTCCACTTGATATTATACTGGTTCCTACTTAAAATATAATGTGTTCACCTGGAAGGTGTAACACACTGAGACTATAATTTTAAACTCTTAATAACCTTATTAGTTACCGTGACTAGTTGAATTAATTAAGACAATGGATCATTCATTTAACATATACCTAGGGTGTCAAACGAGCTCGGTTTGTTAAGCTTAACGAGCTTAAGTTTCAGGCTCGGCTCGTTAGACTCGCGAGTCCGAGTCGAGTTTTATTTGACACCCTACATATACCGCATAAACAGGGTGCCTAGAAGAACAATAATTTTTAACAATCACACCCTTTGTAATTTTAATATTACATAAAAATATCTTTCTTAATATTATCACAGTTTAAACCCTAATCATCAATATTCGCCCCTCCCTTCTCAATAACCATGGTTACAGACAGTTCCGGCGGGTCGATTCTGGAGGAGAAACGACGACAGGAGGATGCTCTCATCACTCTTATCGATTGCAAAACCAAAGAAGTTGATCGCTTCAGAGCGAAGATCAGCCGTTATCAATCGAAGGTAAAGTCAACCGCGGAGCTATTATTTTATATTATCACTTAATCGAATGTTGTTCATTTTTATTTTTATTTTTTGTGCGCACAGCTTACAGAGGCTCTGAGGAACCTCAATGAGCTCAATGCTATGCTTTCTCGCCTTGGTTCCAATGCTGCTGCTGGCATTACTGGCAACACTGTCGCTAGTAGTGATCTACCAATCCCGCCGCCCCTCAAACCAAAAATTGAGAAAGAAACAGAAGATCAAACGCCGAGTTCAAACCAAGTCTCTCATATCGCTCCCACACAAAACCATTCCAAGTCAAAAAAAATTGAACTTTTAATTCCTGCTGTAAAAGCCAAACCCATTCCTCCAATGGTCCCGATTGCTAATCCAGAGAAATCCGCACCCACTCCTCAATCCGATGATGCCCAATCTAATGCTCTTAAACGTGGAAGATTGTCTGTTGATGAGAATGGGACGCCACCTCTATGCTCTCAATTTGTCTCTGCATCTGATGCTAAAAAGTTTAAAATGTCATCTTCTACTGGTAATTAATGATCAATTAGTTCATCTATAATTGTCAGTTTACAATGTCTGTATCTTCTCTCTTTAGTGTGTACTATATTTAGTTTGATGCTTCCCAAATAGCAGACACCCTAACAACACTTGACCGTGTTTAATTATGTTGCAGTAAGGAAAGAAACCAAAGATTTGATTTCCAGTGTACGTACATCTTCTTCACCTTTTATGTTTCAAATTAAACATTCCATCCAAATTGGCAGTCAGCATAAAAGGAGGTTGAGATCTCTAGAGCTAAACCCTGTACAACATGAACTCTTCTGTACAAGGTTTTTTCTTTTAATTCTTTTAATCCTTACATTTGAGATTTGAATTCCTTTAGTTATAAAGTTAAATATGAAATTGTATTATTCTTGATGATCTTTGCAGTGCCTTGGATGGAATTGTGAATTTATGGGAGATTCAATCCAATGGGTATCCTTTTTTAACTTTTCTTTAGGATCTAATTATTATTCAATGGTTATTGGTCTGATTATCATTTTGCATGGGGTTGATTTTATTTATAGATCTGCTATTTCAGTTCTCAGTGCCGTAAACGGTAGTTCTGTGAATAATAGATGGCCTGAAGATATAGTATGGCATCCTGATGGAAATCGTCTCTTTGCTGCTTATACTGCTGATGACAGCGACTCACAAATATCTATACTAAATTTCAATGCACATCAAGAGGTAAAATTCTTAGTTATAGTAATTATATATTTTGCTCAATTATGCATTTATAGTTGTTATTTAAACTTTTTATAGTGAAAATGTTGATGTTGTATTATTTATTTTTGGAAAGAAACACGGTCAGATGATTTATTGTACTTCATGTATTTTACAGAAACAAGTCATTTTCTTAGAAGGAAAACCACATAGAAAAAGTGTTATAAACAACATTACTTTCATGCCTTGGACTACTAATCCATCTTTTGCAACTGGTGGGAGTGACCATGCTGTTGTACTTTGGAATGAAAAAGAAAACCCAAGTTCTTGGAAGCCAGAGATAGTGCATGATCATCTACATACTTCTGCTGTCTGTGGAGTTGTTGGCTTAGAGCAAAAAGAAACAATCTTGTCTGTTGGCTTGGATAAAAGAATTATTTGTTTTAATATACAGGCCGGAAAATCCGAATTCAAGCATCAAATAGATTGCAAATGCCTGAGTATCCGCATGAATCCATTTGATCACAATTTGTTTATGGTGCAAACAGGGTATATACTTATTTTTCATTTTTAGACTTTGAGACTTGAGAGGTCTACTGGCTTGTAAATGATTGGAAACAAGAAAGCAGCTTACTGACATGCAAATGATTTATATTATCTATCCAGGGCTCATGAGGACCAGCTTAGGCTTTTTGATATCAGGTCAAAGCAAATGGAGATCCATTCCTTTGGTTGGAAACAAAAAAGCAGCGAATCCCAGTCGCTCCTTGTCAAGCAGGATTGGTCTTCTGATGGATTTTGCATTTCATCAGGCTCTTCTGATCCTATAATTCATATATTCGATATCAGGTACACCGGTCGTATTCCTGCTCAATCAGTACCAGCTCATCAGAAGCGGGTGTTCAAGGCTGCGTGGCACCCTTCACTTCCACTACTCATCTCTATTTCTTCAGATTCCAGTGTGCAATTACATGATATAAAATAGTTTTGATATCATTCAGTTACATTTTTGATCTATTTTTTTGTTTATTTTTATTGATTAGCTCATTATCATCTAATTGCAATGGTACAAGGGCTTTTCAAATTAAGCAAATTTTGTTTTGAAGTAAAAATAGTCATCCCCTAAAAATTAAAATCAGGATTGTTAAAATTTAATAAAAGTACATAAGTGAGATTCGAATTCCGGATTCTCAAAATCTTTGATGGTAATTGTTACCAATTAAGTAATCTTTTAAATCATAAATTTATGATTATAATTTAGAATATCTGAATATTATTTCATTATGCAAATTGGGATAATTTGTCTTAATTTTATAAAGGTAAAAATATGGGTTTTGATACCAATCTAGATTCCAGGGTTTTATATTTTAAGTGACAGTCTATTTCAAGATTCTAGATTCCAAAGTATAAATACGATTTTAGATTCCGTTTTTATTTTATTATTCCAATTCCAATATTTGTTTTTGATAACGAAATGCGGAATGGTATCTTTCTAAAAGTATAAAAAATGTCTATCTTTAGATGATATACCTCTAGAATCCGAACTTTCAGAAATCAGATGATATACCTTCGGCCTATTGGAGTGGCCAAACAGAAACATCAACGGATCGGATCTATCAGAAGGAATACTGATGATATCCCTGGTCCGTTAAAACGGCTTGAAAACATCCCCTTATCCGTTCGATCCAATCCCAGTCTGGTCGACACATTACACTTGTATTAATTCTAAGCTCATCCCTGACTATACATCATCAATAACCAATCAACTCTTTTTAGATTCTAGGGTTTTATATTACAAGTGACCAAGTCTATTTCAAGATTCTAGATTCCTTTTTATAAACACGATTTTAGATTCTATTTTTATTTTATTATTCCAATTCCAAAGAATAAACTAATAATATTCATTTTTTAATTCATTCCGAATATGTCAATATTTTGTTTTAATTCAAGAACCAATCACGTGATATAAATCAACATTAAATAATTAATCAAAAACCAATCACGTGATTACATTTCAGGCGCCTAATCTACTACCATTAGGGTTTTTCTCTTGCCTTCAACTGCCCACCCTTCCGCCTCCTCCCGCCCTTCCGCCATCTCCCGCCCTTTTCGGATTCCTAGAGTTAGCAGGGATTAGCATCTTGCCACTTTCCGGCCTCCGACTTCTCAGGTCAATATTGTTTCTAATGCCCTTCTACTCAGTTTGAACCATTTTGGTTTGATTTTCTGCTCTTGTTCTGGGAATTTTGTTTTGTTTTGTTGATTTGTTTTAATATTTTGGCTTGGCTGTGATGAAATGACTGTTTGTATCTATTTTTCATTTTTTATCAGCAAGGATGTTTTCCGGGTACATTATACGACGGAAGGGTGAGCAAGCGATGAGTTCCTTTGCTTCAATTTTATCCGGTATTGAAGCTTCTTCTCGCCAGCATAGATCTTTCAGATCACCTTCTATGTTTAGAAATGCCCAATTGGCCATTTCACATTCCAAAGGAAGTAGAAGTAGAAGTAAGGGGTCTTTTGAACAGACAGTAGTTCCTTGCATCATTACCTTTGTAAATATTAGTTCTGGTGGAAAATCAATTGGAAGAAGGTTGGCAAGTAGAGCACTGAATGGTTGTGATAATGTGGTCAATAGAAGATGTTTTTGGGCTGACATGGCATGGATTAGAACTATGTGTTTTAGGTTCTCATGCAGTGTAGCTCATGCACTTCCACTTTTTGATGGATCATCCGTCACCGATGAGCGACATCAGATTTTTGAAACCTCTTCCGATCTGTATGTTTTTCCCCTGTTTTTTTAATTTCTTTATTTTCATTCGCTTTTGCTTACTTGAAAATGAATTGCTAGATTACATGTTAAAAGATTGACATGAAAGTAAGATTGCATCTCTACATCTCAAACACACTTTAAATCAGATTTAAGTATATCAAATATTAATTACTATCAATGTTTTAAGTTTTAACAAATTTTCGTGAAACAAAATGTGTAGCGTTCAGTGAATCTGCTTCATAGCAGTCAGCGGTATATCCGTATATAGTATTTGATTATTATGGGTATTTTTTTTGTAAATATTAGTAGGTAAAAATAGGGTGTTTTTATATAAAAGATTTAGGGTTATTTAAAGTTATGATTTATGTGCAATAGAAATAAAAACGACCAAGGAGGAGAAGTAGTTGTTAATCATCTTGAATTTCTCGACAGTAGATAGCTGGATGCAGTTCATGTGACTAGAAAATACCAAAATTGCTGGAAAAGGCTGTCTGAAGAGCTCAACACTCTAGTTGACAGTTTACTAAAAATATTTTCCAAGGTCTGGTTGACTGGTTGTCCTTTTTTTATACTTATAAAAGATGTGTTAATGGGAAAATCCATATATGGATCCATCCAAGGTTGTGTCAGGATAGTTTCCGGTTACTGACTTACTGCTATTATAAAATATTAAAACTATAAAAAGTATGCTTAAATCCAATCATTTTCTGCAACTGCTTTATGTTGTGGTTAAAGTCTTCTTGTGTGATACACTGATACCAGAGGTTGGAGGTTGAAGATCACATCAAATATTTATACTCGGTTGGCATTTCTTCCTTTTTTTATATTATAGATGGAACTCCTTCATTATCTAAGCTGACAACCAACCAATGATGAAAGGATATTATCTTTACATTTTCCATCAATCTTGCTTATTACATTACTGGCTAAATTCATAGTTTGGAAATTAGTTTGTGACTTTGTGTTATTTGAAATTCCCACCACACGAATCATATAATGTGAGTGAGACTTTAAGATACAAACATAAAATAACCTCTCAAATCACAAACTTTTTTGGATTGATTACATTACGGAATTTCAATTATCTTGTGATTAATAATATACACTTGTTTATATTTTTAAAGTCTAATGTTATCTTTTAATGGTTTTTAGAAAGGGACTAGGAGAAAGAACAATAAAGCTTCTTTCAGGATCTTGTTACTTGCCTCATCCTGATAAGGACGAAACTGGTGGGGAAGATGCCCACTTTATATGTGTTGAAGAACAAGTGATAGGTGTGGCTGATGGCGTTGGTGGTTGGGCTGAGCTAGGCATAAACTCTGGTAAATACTCTCGAGAACTTATGTCTAACTCCGTAGCTGCTATTTTTGATGAACCCAAAGGCGCAATAGATCCAAGCCGTGTATTGGAAAAGGCTCACTCGTGCACTAAATCAAAAGGATCTTCTACTGCATGCATTATTGCTCTTAATGAAAAGGTACAAAAGTTTTTTTTCACTTTTTTAAATATAGGCAAATTATTTTTTGCAGATAATTTTATTCATATATAAAACCTAGGTACGGACTATGTAACTAGAAGAAACCTAATAGGCAACCAATTTTTTGACAATCCATGCTTCTCCCATCCTAGTATAACTGTACTTGGATTTTAATACCATCTTTTAATTAAGCCTACTTAAGTCTCAAGGAGATGTTATTGCTCTATTATCAGTTATCACAAACTCAACAGGAATCTTTTTTGGTTCTTGTTAAAATTAGGAATAGGAAGTTGTTGCTCTTACCTCACAACCTAGTTAAAGATTAGATGAGAAGATAAGGAATAAGAATTGAGATTTTTTATGTGGTTTCAGCTAAGAAGAATGATCCCACACCACGGATGTGTCTGACAGTAGAAAAATAAAAAAAATGTTACCCTAATTAAAATTTACATACAATTATATACCTCGGTTAGTTTGACTCAACTTCAAAAATATAACCGCATGATTTCAGAATGATATCACAACATCCATTTAATTATTTGATTTTATCAAGTTGTGACATCACATACAATTGTATAGCAATCCATATAATTGTACTAATATCTTCTTAATTGCACCGGTCTCCCAACTGTCCAAGACAGTCAACATAACCCAATAATCCAATATGAGAGCGTTCCCTCCCCATACTCTATGCTATGTTGTTTACTAAAAAGTAAGATAATAATTGATCGTATAAATATATTAATGGTTGTATGTTGTATTTCCTTAAAATAATAGATGCTTATAAAAATTTGTCAATTGCAAAAATATATGTATTATCTAATAGTTGAAGTAAAAAAAATGATTCACTTGACGTTATTTATTTTACTTTTAAATTTAAGATAAATAAATATTAAGTATTCAAGTTGACCTCAAGACAGCTTGTCGGATTGAAGATTTGATTTGATATCAAATATTAAATTATTTACTTATATTCATAACTAGTCATAATCACCTGATCCCCCCCCCCACTTTCTAAATAAATAATATAGATTCAATAAATTACCCTAAAATTTCAAATAATTTAATAAGACAAGTTAGATCATTAGAAGCCTTTTAGTTTTATTTTGAATTATATTCTACGATTATGTGTTTTAAATCCTAATGATTGGCTCTAGGTTTTTATTACTTGTTTCTACCAGAGTCCAGAAACAAATTCGTTATTTGTTCTTTTAAAAAAATGTATTTTTATTTCCTTTTTCAGTGTTTTCCATAATATATTTAATCATTATTTATCAGGGAATTCATGCTGTCAATCTTGGAGATAGCGGTTTCATTGTTGTAAGAGATGGATGCACCACATTTAAATCTCCTATACAACAACATGATTTCAATTTCACATACCAGCTCCAGAGTGATAACAGTAGCGATCTGCCTAGTTCCGCTCAGGTCAATAAAAATAGACATTTTTTGTTCTTATAAATTTTTTGATCGAGAATTTCAATAGTTAAGTTATCTATCTAATTTTTATTTTGGACATGTCCATTAGGTTTTCAAATTTCCTGTTATTGTTGGGGACGTAATAGTAGCTGGAACTGATGGACTGTTTGATAACCTATACAATAACGAGATAACTGCTGTTGTCGTCCATGCCATTAGAGCAGGGTTAGGTCCTCAAGTAACTGCTCAGAAAATAGCAGCGCTGGCACGGCAACGAGCTCTGGACGATAATAGGCAAACACCTTTCTCCAGTGCTGCCCAAGATGCCGGTTACCGTTATTATGGAGGCAAACTCGACGATATCACTGTAGTCGTCTCATATATAACTGCTTCTACAGTTTAAAATCCTTTTTTTCCTTGTAAAGTTTGATTTTTTTTTGTATAGATGGAGCTCAAATATAAGAGAGTTGGATTTTGACCATGTTTTTACCTCTAATATATTGATGATGTCCGATTTCACCCATTCTCACTTATTTGTGTGAGACAATGAACAACCGAGTATTCGATAACTCCCGATCGAATGGGAGATATCGACCACGCTTTGTCTTTAATATTAGTAGCCAACCTAATATTCAGATACTCTAAAAGATCATTCTAGATTCAGAGTTTTTCCAAGAATATGAAAGTCATGTCCGATTATGGGGAATGGTAACTTCCTATTATAGGGTCCTTGTTGTAGTCGATGGTTATAATTGTCGACGGTGATTCATGAAGAAATCGTTAATGGTAAATGTCTAGATCTATTGGAAATGAATGGTATGTATTTGTCGATTTAGCATATAAGTTGAGATTAAAACATATAAGATAAATAAGGCCATATATTGTCCCTTGGCCACAAACCTTGCTTTGAGTCTTTCTATGCCCCCATTAGTCTTGTGTTTTATCTTTTATACCCATCTAAATTCAATGATTTTCCTATCTTTTGGTTTGGAGACAATGTTCCATGTTTGATGCAATTCCAGAGCTGCAAGTTCTCCATTCATGACTTTTATCCAATTATGATCTTGTATAGCTTCTTGATTAGAAGATGTTCATTGACGACAGATATTTTATCCAAGAAATCAGTATGTGAGGTGGGCAATTTTTTGTATGTGATGTAGTCATGCATAGAAAATACAGTTCCCTTTGAATTCCCTTTGTTTATTGCAAATGAACAAAAATAGTCACTTAGGTGGTAAGGTCGATCTCCTACTGGCTTTGCCTGACGTAGTTACCACAACAGTTCCTCTTCTGGAGGGTGTGCGTCAAAAGTTCGTCTTGAACTACCTCAGGAAGGTGTTCCAGTCAAGATGGCCCTCATTATTCTGTGGAGTCACATCTCCTTGGAGAAGATCGATCATGATCACTGATGAAATCTTCATTTTCAAATATGGGATCAGTCGATTTATAGATTTGTTGATGTATGTTGGAGAGGAAATATATTTTCATAAAACACTACATCCTTATGTTCAAGGAATGAGAAGAATTGAAGGAAAACGATACAGAGAAGATTAGCATGATCCTTGCGCAAGAATAACACGTACAAATCGAGAAGTAGTCCAAATTTTTAAAATCAAAAAGTCACAGACAACCCTAGCACCGTTGGGTGGAAAAGAAACCAAAAACACAACCCATTTTTCCGACTTCTTTTTTCTTCTTCTTTTTCCACATGTTTCAATCCCTCCTTGTGAGATCTGCCTACCAGGTTTCCTTTTTGTCGTCTCGCCATCGCCGTTCAGTCAATCGTAACACAAATCGATGTTGTTGTCGTGCCAGGACTCCCCATGTCAGTCTTTTTACACTTTTTAATCCAAAGTTGAAGATAAAAGGTACAAGGTCTTGGGAAGATGATGATAGGTAAAGTCAGAGATCAGCAACCACGGAAATAACAACATGGAGAGCAATACATATGGAAAACAACACTGTCTCCGACGAGATTGAAACACTGTGTTATAGTTACCATTTACTTTGTAAATATTTTTTTCTTTATCAATTGACCCTTTGTTGAAAGAAAATGTTCAAGGAATTAGGAGATGTATGAAGTGATTGTTGGAGAGAATGTCAAAAGTGATGATGATGGTGGGTTGAAAATTGTTTGAGATTTGACAGTTAAATGTGTTGGCAGTTGAAATTATATACCGTTACAAAAATTTGTATTTAAAGCGTTTCACCTTAAAATGGTTTCTGCACCCTTGTTGGATGTAATTTAATTAATAATAAAGGCTGAGGATTTTTTAATCACATAATTAATATCCAAATCATTTATTATATCTCACTAAATTTTTCCACATGATCACAGTTTTGGATTTTTCCAAATTATTCTATTTTTTTGGGATTTTATGATCCAACTTGTTAATTTAAGGGTATTTTGGTAATTTAATATAAACATATCTCATGAGTTAATTAAGGCAAAAAATCCTAAATAACCCTGTCTAAATTTAAATATGTATCTATATATTTTTAAGGGTATTTTGGTAATTTAAAGAAAAATTATACACAACTCGAATAGATTCAGAATTCGATTCTCAATGTATGCACTTAAATTTTTTATTAAAAAAATAAAAAATTATATACCAAAACATAACCTTAACTTTAACTTTAAACCTCGTGTGACGGGTTTTAGTATTTTTTACTCAAAACCCTAGACTAGATGTAAATTAAAGAGAGATCTATTTCAAATCATTTTTCAATCTATTTGAAAATCAACGACTAGGATCTTTTCCTAGATTCTAATCCAACGGCCTAGATTTATCTCCTGCCAAGATTTTACCACATAAAAAAATATAAAATCCTCTATTTATTTTATCTATTCGTAGAATTTTTCCTTCTCTCAAATCCAGATTCCAGATACTTTTTTTCTTCAATTTTTTCCCGGTTTCTGACAGTAATGGCAGGGCTGGAGGGGGATGCATCGGAGAAGCCTGTAAGTCAATTGCCGGCGCCGCCAAACAATGACGGGGTTGTTCTAGGTGATCAATCTGTCGACGCACCTTCAATCCAAGTAGCTGCACTGGCTCAGTCTTCCGTCGAAAAAGAAAAGAAGAGGAAGACCAAGACCAAGACGTCGGCTGCTGAGGAGCAGAAGAAGAAGAAACCGGTGGAGCTCCGATTGACGTTGACAAGGGAAGAGATCGAGGAAGATCTCTATGGAATAACGGGAATGAAGCTTTCTCGTTATCCAAGGAAACACCCCAAGACCTTCCCAAAACATATTCGTGATGTGAGTTTCAATTTTTTCTTCTTCAAATAAAAAACCATGCATGTATGATTAATTTCACACGTTGATCTATTTGGGTGTAATCTTTTTTTTTCAGGACATTCTTCCCGGTCAGTTCCTTCCGAGTACTGTCACTGAAGACATGTACTGATGGTGTCGTGTTTGTGTCATGTCATATTCGTGTTTTAAATAAAAAATATTGTATGTTGTTATGAGACATATCAGATGGTTAATGATTATCTGTCGGATTCTGTCTTGTCGCGAGGTAAAATATTTTTTTAACTAAGATCCGACCCTAATCCAACCATTAGATTAAGGATTCATGCATGACTGATATTGCGATATCTCGATTAGCTCAGTTAGTCGCATTCATGACTATTATTGGAGATTCAGAGTTCGAGTCTCAGTATATGTATTTTAATTTTTATTTACTTTATATGTATAACTTGTAAAAAAAGTCGTATCTTCATTAAAATCTAATCCTGTTGGATCGCAGATGGATTCTGTGATTAAATATTGTTTGATTCATTTAAGCTTGCATTAGTTAATTATGTAGTATCAAATTACAAGCATAGATGAACGGTCACGATTAAGACATGATGAGATTACTAGGCGCAGCATGATCGAATTCCCTCTCTTAACTGGTCAGAATCTCTTCTCAGTTAGGGAGGGCATTTACAATCCGTCGCTAGCATCGCGAAATTTTCATAAAATCCTTTTTCAGGTTTAGGGACGGTCAAAATCCGTCGCTACGTACAATGTCTATTTTTTTGTAGTGTAAGATGAATAAATTTTTCGAAAAACATCTTTGATTGAAAATGTATTATATATGCATGAAATGAATAGGTGAAATCCTGGCGTAAGCCCATCCATCTGCATCGAAATCAATTTTCTCTCGATGTCCAACTAAATCGATCACTAGCTAGCAATCGCTAAACTATCTGTAATTAGTGCCCTAACTTAATTAATTGATAACAAAATCTCTTATCGACGTCTCAGTATTAATCTTCTTTAACGACGTCGATTCATTCCTAATATTCTGTGACTGGCTGAATTTTCGTGGAGACAAATGTAAATTCCAGTTCTCTCCTTAGAACTGGAGTGTCATAAGAAAAACTCTTGTCATTAATCTTTGAAGACTTTTACGATGAAAGTATGAGAGATTAATCTTCTGAGACAACATAAAAAATGTGTAATCCCGACCAGTATGTATTTTCCAACAATAATGAGGCGTCTGATCGATGATTCTGTTGAAGAATCAATCAAAGCAATTACTCCTAATCAAGTATTTAGTCATTCAATCACAAAGTGCAAAAGTCTAGTAATACATGATATCACATGTTATTATTTATAGGAATACAAAAACTACTTAACTAACTATATCTAACAAAGAAGTAAGACTGAATCCAGTTGACATCCCCTCCCAATCTTTGTATGCTTTGTTTCCTTAAGTGTAGTATGGCAAAAGAGGGATTAAAAACCCAGCGTGCTTCTCATTCTTTTGCATCTTTATTTTGATTCTGGGAAAACCTTTCCTTGCTTAACTGTCCACTAAGAAATATAAGGAAAATTTCAAGCAAACAAACAAACTTGTTATAGCCATCTTTAAAGTATTCTTAGTAGACGAGCATCTGCTAGAGTCCTCTCAATCGTCTGTAAATACAACAATTTATAGCAGTATCAGAGTTTTTTTTTATAGCATAAAATATTAGAAAACAGAATTCGTAGATCATCACAAAGAATTCTTAGAGTATTATTATGATATTCCGAAACAACTAAACAACAAAAAAAATAAGATATTTATTTCATAGAGAGAAAATCATAGAGTAAATTTCATTTTTAATCTTCTACAAAGATTTAGAAAAATATCATAAGATACTGCTTTAGTAAAAATATCTGCCAGTTGTTGAGAAGAACTCACATGTCTAATTTCTAAAAAACCTTTAGTGACTAATTCTCTGACAAAATGAATGTCAGTCTCAATATGTTTAGATCCCTTCTTTATTACTGGGTTTTTAGCCATAAAAATGGCTGAATTGTTGTCACTGTGTATGAGTGGGATGTGTTTAAGTTTGTGTCCTAAATCCCTACAGACGAAATGTGACCATCTCATCTCAGCTGCTAGAGATGCCAAAGCTCTATATTCTGACTCTGCACTGGATCTGGAAACTGTATTTTGTTTCTTTGATGACCATGTAATCAAATTTCCACCAATGAATAGGCAATATCCAGTAGTGGATTTTCTTGTATCTGGATCACCTGCAAAGTCGGCATCGCAGAAGCCAATCATTCTGTGATGATCATCTTTATTTTTCGAGAAATGCAGACCATGACTGAGTGTGCCTTTGATGTACCTTAGAATTCTCTTAGCAGCAACCCAATGTGATGTTTTTGGTTCATTCACAAATTGAGCCACTT
>LFYR01002139.1:1775-13208 GCA_001185155.1 Zostera marina
AGTCCTAAAAAGTAGTTCATACCCAAGGACCGGATGGGCCGTGCGGTACAGTGGGCCAGATCGAATGTTCGAGGAGAGTGGGGCAAAATGGCCGTAGGGAAGATGCCTGAAGAAAAGTAATCGTATATATAAAAAGGAGTCCCGCCAGGGTAAGCGACACAACCCTAAAGAAAAGTAGCAGGAATACCTGCTCAAATGGCTCGTAGGGAAATCAGATGTGGAGAACCTGGTAGTCGAAATGCCGAGAGAAAATAAGATCATAGTAGAAAATTGGAAGTTGTCAGAGCCCTAACCAACAAGTAGTTACATTTGATAAACACAACAAGAAAACCACTCATACGAAAAGGAAATTGTTAAAGGCGAAAGTTACATCAGTGCGTAAGAGAGACACAAATGAGTTTGTAGAAGTCATAGGAACTGCAGGGAACAAAAGAAACATTCAAATACATAATAGGAAGGAGGACACAAAGCCTCCCAAAAAACACACATTAAAGAAACCCGTCAAGGCGGGCCATGAGATAAAAAGTAACGAAGATCGCCTGGAGGAGGTCCCTAGCGTCCGGCGCGCGACCCACGTCCCCGGCGACGACGAGGAGCAGGTGCGATGGAACGTTCAGTCGAAGAAAGCTTAGTGGAAGCAGGCACAGGAACCCCAGGGGAGGGGGGAGGAGCAGAAGCCACGCTAAAGACAGCAGCAGGGACAGGAGGACCGAACGGAGTAGCAGACCGACGGTTGCGAGAAACAGTTGCCATGGCTAGAACAACAACACCGGTACCATTGCTGACTTGCTGAAGAGCACGAATGCGGTGCGAGACTTCCGAAACCAGTTGAGACAAACGAGGATTACCCACAGCAAAATCTTCGATATCACAGAGGTGCTGAAGAAGATCATCTGGCCAAACACCTCGCTGACGTGCCAACTCGTATCCCAGTTCCTGCAACAAATCATCAAGAGAAGACATGGTAAATGAGGAGAAAGTGAGTCAAATAAAAGAAAGCAACCTATTTATAGGATAAGAAGAGGGGGGGAGTACTGATGGTACCCCCAAGTTACCAGCCCAGGCCCACAAAGGAGTCCAGAAGCAAGACCCAGCGAGATGAATGAAAGAAGAAAGCCCAAGTCGTCCCAAGGACACTCGCCCGTTCAAATCGGCCGGGCGGACCCGTCAGCCCCACGAACACTCGCCCGACCGGGTCGGCTGGAAGGACCCGTCAGCCCGAGCGGTTAACTTCCCAAAGATGGCGTCCCAAGTAGGTCAGATCCGTTATACCGGACCCTAATCCGAAAACATAGGACCCAGAGTCTGATAGGAAATTGTATAAATACCCCTAGGGGTGAAGTGTAAAGGGGGGATCACTTGTAACACACTGAGAATATACTTGTAAGACATTAGTGATTATACGGGAATTGAGAAGATCAGCCACCTTTCCGAAGGGACGCGATCAAGGGGCTTCGGCGGTGTGAGCATCCACTCTCACCAGTGTTCCGCGGATACTTCCAATGGATGAGAAGATCCCCGTGTCTCAAAGGTGTGTCAGAAACTTTGGTAAGGTTACCCAGATAGGTAGGGTGTCGATTCTAATTTTTGCCAGATTTTTTCCCTCATTCCAGCTTTTCACAATTGTGTAGACTCCCCACATCTAAGTATCTACGGCGAGCTTCACTTTGTTATAGTCCTCCGGTCTCCGAAAGACTATGAGAAACACACCGTGGTTTCTTGGATGTATGGTGAATTGGTCTATGGGAATTCCCCAATGGGCCTTCACGAATTGAGTGGCCAGGTTGCCCTCAATCCTTGCATTCGACATTCTTCTTACAACAATTGTGCCCTGATATTTCTTCTCTAATTTTTGTAGTTGGTCTCCGACTAGTAAAGCACCACTCCTACCCTTGTCTACAACCGGTTGGACGAAGCTTAATTTGTGAATTAGCTCCGTGACCTTCACCAAAGCTTGGTTTGTTTTTCCAAGCATTGTCTTTTGCCACCTTTGTTTTTTCCTTCTCTGCTAGCACCTAATCCACTAGGATTTTGATATCCTCTTCACTACCTATCCCTCTGCTCACCCTCTCCCTTCTTTCCATTTCGCCGGTGATTTTTGTTGGTTGAAGTAAACCATCTCCGGCCAATACAGAGTTTCTATGATTCTTGTCCTCTTCTTTCGTCCTTGGGAAGAATTGTTTTCGTTGGATGTAATTGGAGGTGAACCTGTTTGCTAGAAAGTCCCACGACAATTCTTCTCTCCTGCCTTGCAAACCTTTGTTTTTCCCTCCGATCAGTGTTCGTGCACCTCCCTTGCCTCCGTCGATCCCTCTAATCCTGCCTGGAGTTCCTAATTGCTTATTTGGTATGTTAATATTTACCAACTTACCTTCGCCGGCGGTCTGTGAACCTAACCGGATTACCTTGGTCCAACCACTTTCCTCTCTGTTTTTTTACCTCCGCTGAGGCCATCATCAAGTGATCGCCCAACAATCACCAAGCCTTCAAGTGAGATCAGCAAATCAGCAACCGAAGTCTCTTGTTTCAGCTCAACCACCTTTGGAATCTTCAAATTCCAAAATCCCCTTTTTGAATCGTCTTTTCTCTTCTCAAAATCGCCCACTCTCTCAACCGCCTCTGCCTACACTTTCTTGGTTCCATGATTTCGTGATTTTTTTTGCAAAAGGCGGCGGTCGTGGATACGTACTAATCTGAATCCATCTGAATAATTACGAATACCAAAAATAATATTTGAAAATTATCCGAAGGAATTCGAATACCTGCAATATCCGTCGTTAAAATCCGATTTCGGTTAATAATTATGTTTTAGAGTGATTAATTAATTTATTAAAGTTGATTTTATATTTTTATAATTTTATTTTAAGGTTTTCTATTAAAAGTTATCTGGATTCGAAGTTTTCGAATATCTGTATCCGAATTCGGATTTTGATTTTCCTATTCGGACGGATTCAGATTTTCCTATTTTAACGAATTGAGATATAAGGGTATCCGAGTCAAATCCGTTCGATATACAGACATATGTATTCTTTTTCTAACGAAGCCATACTTATACACTACAAGAAAACATGGTTACATCGATACATTTATAAACGGATTGTGATCCTTGTCGGATTCGAAGAAAGATTTCGTGAAAAATCCCCGATATCAAGGACGACTGACATATTTTAGTTTATAAATTTTTCATATAACGACGGATTTTCATATCAGGTGAAAAATCCACGATATCAAAGACGACTACTTTTCCAAAAAAATGACCTTTCGATATTAACGACGGCTTCATGGGTATCCGTCACTAATGTGGATATTAGGCGACGGTTCTTATGCCAATTACTTCCCCTCCGAAGATATCCCCTTCCCGAAAACCTCTCTTATATGGCATACCTCTTCGGAAATGTATCACATATGTCAATCATGTAACTTAAGAAAAGGTAAATTTAAGATATGTAATAGATTTTTCTTGATTAAAAGATAAAAAAGATAGGTAGAGCGGTAAATATGAAATATCTTTTATTCTACCGTGCAGATAAAAAATTGTTTTTCCCTAATTTATGGATCTGGAAAATCGTACGCTTAATTTCATTTTCTTTTTTTGGTCACCGGAAAAATCTTCTGAGAAGAAAGATCCATGGAGTCCGATAAGATTTCAGGTAAAACCTTTTCTCCTCTCCGATGATATTTAATCTCCATCCAGTGGTTGATTCGTTCTGATTTTGATTCCAGGATGCGCTGTTGTGATTATGGGCGTAAGTGGATCTGGAAAATCGTATGCATCTTTTTCTTTTTGATCGTCATTTTCTTTTTCTTCTCCGATTCGAATTTCAATTTGGACACAGGACAGTGGGGAAGGTAGTTGCAGGAGAACTACCGGACTGTATTTTTCTGGAAGGGGATGATTTCCATTCTAAACAAAACAAAGCGAAGATGGGAAGCAACATACCATTATCTGATGAGGACCGGATACCCTGGCTGGAATCGCTTCGCGATGCCACTAGAGAACTTATCGGCGCGGGAAGGATTGTCGTTCTTGCTTGCTCGGCTCTGACGATCCGATACAGGGAGATTCTGCGGGAAGCAGATGAGGGATATGAGAGGAAAGAAAACGATTACGGTCGGTGTAAAGTTAAGTTTGTTTGTCTGGAAACAGACAAGAGATTGATTGCGGAGAGGATCGAGAAGAGATCGACGGAAGGGTATCATTTCATGTCGCCAGCGCTGTTGCAGTCTCAGTTGGATTTGATGGAGATTGATGAGGAAGAAGGGATCGTCAAGATCGACAACACAGAATCAGATCTTGGATGCATCGTCGATCGGATCTTAGATTTAGTTAAGCAAACGTAAAATAAGTTAAACAGGATTGGGTCTTGCTAGTTTCTAATGATGGCTGCCCATTTCATCTCCGGCGACCGGTGCCCTAAATTTTACGACCTTGTCTGAAGAGATCGACGGAAGGAAAATGGCATTATTGTCAAGATCGACAACACGGACTCTGATCTTGGATTTATTTAAGCTAGCGAAAAATAAGTTGATACAATCATCCCTGATGAACATCAACAGGTTTAAACTCATTTTCAATAGAAGCTAATACCGCATCTACCACCAATTGGGTCTTTCTAGTGATGGCTGCCCATTTCATCTCCGGCGAGCGGTGCTCATCTCTCACACCTACAACCAGCTTCGAGAATTCCACAACCATCCTCGCATCCTGCGGTATCTCCATCTGGACAACTTCCTCTCTGGGTAATGGACGCCGCCAACCAATGATAGGTTCTGTGAAACGCGAATCACTGCAGTGGTTGAAAGAGGCGAAAGTCTCGTCGAAAGGAAGGACGAAATCGTTTACATGTATGATCCCTCTGGTTCCGATGACGCACAGATCCATCGACATTTGAGCTTGCATTGAGCAATGGAATGTGGCGATCAACCCATTGTCCCAGATTAGAGAAGCTCCGCAGGACAGAGGCACGCCGGAATCGTTGAAAGTTGGATTCCGATTGGCGATGACGGAATTGGGTAATTTGTAATCCGTGGCCCATAGAATGGATCTTATGCAGTACCATCCAATGTCTCCCAGCGCGCCAAGTCCGTCAAGATTGGGGTTCAGTCTGATATCATTGGCCAGGAAATTGGAATCGGCGAGATATGTAAAATTACTGTGTACCTGCAAATCAAACCGACCCATTAGATCAAACCAACTCAAAAAGAGTGACGGAGATTGATCTTCATTACCGTTTTGAGCTCGCCGAAGAGCGACGGATCGGAAATGAATTCCTTCATCTTATCCGTCCTCCGATGATGCATCCACATGGTTCCGTCCATGAACTGAACTCCATTGACCTCACACGCCTGAATGATCACGTCCAACTCCGCAACGTTCATCGCAGTGGGTTTTTCCAGCAAAACGTGCTTTTTCTTCTCAACCGCGGCAACTGCCCACTTGACGTGGAGTGAGGTCGGGAGAGGTATGTACACGGCGTCGACGGAGGGATCATCCAGCAGAGATTCGTAGTCGCCGTACAATGTCACTGAATCTTCGACACCGTTTGCTGATTTGAAAACTTCGGCTTTGGAGAGTGAACGACTAGCAATTGCTACCAAGGTGGCGTTGGGAGCCAGCTTTATTGCACGGAATAACGTGCAAGCTATGGCTGCACACCCAATAATGCCGAAACGGACTGCTCTTCCTTCGCCGTCCGCCATTGCCGGAGACAATCAAGCTATTAATACGAATAAAATAATTTATTTACGTGTAAAAAATTTATTGATTGATAAAATAAATAATATTTAATCCTTACTTAGTGAATTAGTGTGCCTAATGGTTAGACTTAAGATTGATTTCATTTATAAATAGACCAAAATTTATTGTACTTTTTATATTTTTACAAATGTGGGACTAAATAAATTATAAATTGTAAAAATTGATTTTACATTTGTTATGATTCTTATGTATTTTTCAAAAGATTATTATATTTGTCTTTTAGTGATTCATAATAATAAATAATTTTAACTATTTAATATTAATTTCAAAACTCTTCTCCTTTTCTTTGACCGTTAGAATCACTCAAGTGATCAACGCCTTCTTTTTTCTTATTTTGTCTCTTAATATTCTTTACAAAACACACTTAGAATTGTGTTGCAATTATTTCAATAGTCGTCGATTTTTTTATGACGGAATATACCTCTTTACTTTCTACATACTACAAACGGAAGGCTATTTCAGGTTCATATAATGGAATTTTAAAATAATACGTACACACGAACTTTAGATCTCAGAAACCTTAATAGTTGTTGGTACCATAGACCGCCTAACGGTCCATGGATCGAACCAGTGGCCCAACAGACCCATACACGCCCTTGGGCCGGACGAGAGAAAGTCCACGAAGTCCAGGAGCATCGTGGGAAAAGGCTATAAATACCTTCCCTGTTCCAACTGGGGAGGGGGTTGACAATCTGGGAACAAAGTAAACATTTGCGAGTTGTGTGTGCGCTCTTACCTTACGAGCTACCACACCAACAGTGGTGAACCTGACGTGAATCGAACACAGCAACCGATGCGAGGGAAGAGGATGGCGACGGGAAGCAACTTTCACAAAGGAGAAAACTCGAGGGATGAACGTTATGGGCCGGAAAAAATAACCGACGCGAGGAAGGAGGCAGGACCGGATACGGAGGAATACGATCCCGCTTCAATATACGGGCGAGAGCATCACGCCAAGGAGCTAAGGGCCCAGGAGGAGAGGCTGCGCATGGAGGAGATAAGGCACGGGAAAAATTCACTCAGGAGAAACAGGCTGAGCGGTTCCCCGTCCCCACCCAGGGAAAGAAGGCCGAGCAGGTCCTCATCCCCCACGAAGAGGAGAAGGGAAAAGGAGTACGAAAAACTCCGCCGAAAGGAGCGCGCGGAGAAACAACGGGAAAGACTCCATCGGAGAGGGCGCACGGGGAGAGAGAGCAGGCGGGAGAATGAAAAGCTTATGGAGTTGATATCGGCCCTGCAAGAGAGCCAGCGATAGTTGCAAGAGCAGGTCCATCAGTTCACAACCGCCCCCCACACCCTAGAGTCGAACGGGGCGGGTGGCGGGGACCCAGCAGGCTGGGCAGCCCCCCCCCCCGATCGGAGAACCTGGGAGCGGCGGATCCCCCAAGGGAGAACTCGGGTGCAGCACAACCTTGGCTACGTGCGAAATAGGGGGGGAGGCTCTGACACAACATCTGCTAGACGAGGAGTACCCCCTCGGCTGGAAAGTCCCGAAAATTCCCTACTACAAGGAGGACACCGACCCGGAGGACCACCTCCACTCTTTTAAAACCAACATGGAAGATAGAATGAATCGAAAGGACATCTGGTGCCGGATGTTCCCAAGAACCCTCACAGGCGACGCGATCGCGTGGGACAGAACGCTGCCCGCCGGGTCCGTCCATACCTACGAAGACCTGGTAAAACTGTTCAAGACGGCATTCGCACACCGGCAAAGGAGACCCAAGTATAGAGCCACCCTCAACGCCACCATATAGGGAGAGTTCGAAAGTACACGCGCATACATGGACCGATTCGCGGGCGAAATCCAGAAAATTGTGGGGATACACGAGGAGACAGTCCTATACGCCCTCAGCGTCGGCCTGAGGCCCACTTTCTTCGCGGGGGACCTCGTGAGAAAGCCCCCGACAACATTCGCAGAAGCCATAGAGAGGTCCCACAGAGAGTTCAACGTGGAGGACTACCTGGGGGCAAAAACCCAAGAGCATAGGCGAAAGCAGAAGGGAAGGGGCATCCCCCCCGGAGGAGGGGGACAACTGCAACAACAACAACCGCACACAAGCCCCCAGCTGCGCCACAGGCAGCAACTTGCAGAGCAGGCACGCCCGGAGGGGGCAGCCGAAGGGAGATGGGGCCGACACCAGCGGCAGGTTTCCTCACCTTGGGAGGGACAGAGGCCCTACCTCCAGCGAGGAAGGATACAACAACGTTCAGGGACGCCAATCGGTATTGCGAGTACAACCAGGACAACGGCCACACATTGCCTGAACCTAGCGAAGGCACTGGGTAAGATAAAGCCCGCAACCGAGGCACACCCGGCCCTACCGGTGAGAAGGGCGACAGTCATACCAACAGGGCACCAAGTGCCGAAGCAGGAACCGGTGGAGGAAGCGATAGGAGATATCCTCACCATCGTAGGAGGAGGCGCGTCTCGAGGAGACAACCCGTGGGAAAGACGCTGGTACGCTTCGGACGTCGATCGAATGGCCGAGGTAAAGTGCCCACAGACGACTATGGAGATGACTATCACGAAGGAGGACATGAAGGACGTCACCACACCCCACGATGACCCCCTAGTGATAACCCCCTCTTCCGGAAGGGCGACTACACCAGCGTGCGCCTTCAAAGGGTTTTGGTCGACATGGGGGCGTCCATCAATGTACTAAACTGGAACGCTTTCATGGACCTTGGCCTAGGTCGCGCAGATTTGCTCCCTAGCAGGGCCCCCATCAGGAGCTTCGGACAGGCGGAGGTCCCGGTGGCAAGAACGATAGCCATACCGGTCACCCTGGGGCGACACGCCCAGGCAAAGACAGTCGAATTCATGTGTTACAGTCGTAAACTTCACCTCAAGTTACAATGCCATTTTGGGAAGAGCGGCGCTGCACGCATTCCAGGTAGTGATTTCATCTCTCCATTAGTGCCTCAAGTTTCATACAGAGGGGGGGATATGCACGGTGAAAGAATCCCAGAAGAAAGCACGGGAGTGCTACTTCAATTCAGTATGGGAGGTGATGGCGTCGGACGAAGGACTCCTACACTCCGCGCGGGAAGAAATCCCGAAACCAGAGCCGACATCCCATACAACCTTGACCCACCTGGCCCAGAACGAGGTGCGCATAGAGAAGGACCTCCCCCAAGAGCTGAGGAGGGAGCTGGAGCGACTCCATGAAAAACGAGGACTTGTTCGCAAACGAACTAGGGGAGTTGAGCGGGGTGGCCCGCCCGATCAGACAGAAGATGCGTCCGCTGAGAGCTGAGAAGAGGGACGCATCGGAGGCGGAGGTGACGAAGCTCCTCCGAGCAGACTTCATTCGCCCGGTGTGCTACCCCACGTAGCTGTCCAATGTGGTAATGGTAATGAAGGCAGACGCGGGGTGGAGGATGTGCGTTGGTGAGACATGCCTGATTACGTCAGTCATTCCCAGCAACGCCCTTCAAACAAGGAATAGGGTTCCGTCGCTATATGCCGGACCCCCGGAAAGGCTTCCACGGTGCGGAGCACGTGTCTACGTCAAGAGCCCAAGTTAACACTTGGGAGTCGCCGATTGGGACTACCAAGTCGCCGACTCCAGGGGTGAATCGCTAACTCTAGGCCTCGTGGACAGTTCTGGTAGGCTGCCACTAGGCTCATGGGGAGTCGGCGATTGAACCTCTGGATCGGCGATTCCCACACCTGAATCGCCGACTCCCAGCCGTTACTTGAGCGGACCCTCGCCATTAAGGCATTCCTTAATAGGATACCTTAATGAGGTGGGCCCCACGCTAATGAATGGGGAAAACGTCCCCCAGGACCCTATAAAAGGGGTCCTTGGGGGACCTCTACCCTCAACTCATCTTGACAACACACACTCCAACCAGAGCAAACTAAGGAGCCCGAATCGCCTACTCCCACGTGAGTCGCCGATTCCCCTCCTCTTCTGCAGGTGTTTGACGTAGAGCGCGCGTCGTACACTCCACAGCCTCCGGCCCTCCTCGCAACCCCGCGAGCCTACTGGTAGCAGATTCCGTGCTTCACCAGCTGGCGCCGTCTGTGGGACTATCGAACCACGATATCCCGTCGTAATCGCGAAATTTTCTTCGCAAAGTTCAGCTCGATTCCCTTAGGGTGAGTCGCTGACTTTGTGTCAAGAAATCTCCGATTCACACAGGCAATCGCCGACTCCACCTAGTGAGTCGCCGATTGTGGGTTATTCTGCTAGCTAAGAGTGCTGTCCACGGCTTGGTTCAAAAAGGCCATAAGTCGAATCGCCGACTCCACATAGGGACTCGCCGATTCCTTTAGCTTTTTGAGCAAGTGCTGTCAATGCCTTTTGCTCTGGCACTTTCACTTCCATATAGGTTGGATTTTTCATAGAAAATCACCTATCCACACTGAGTAGGCGATTCCCACAGTCGAATCGCCGACTCCCATACTGAGTAGGCGATTCCCACAGTTGAATTATCGATTCGGTCATCGTCTTCATTCATCGCTTCGGCTGAATAAGACCACGCATAGCCCAGCTCTTTTACCGAAACGAAAATCCATCGCCACGGTTGGATTTACCTCGTCGTTTCGGTAAAAAAAAAAGAGTATGGGGCTTTTCGCCTTTTTTCACTACCAGTGATTCCGTCGGTCCACCTCCGGAATACCCAGATCTGATTTTGGGATTCTACGACCACACATCACGTGAAAAAAGTTTTCTCTACGAGTACAATTAGGCAGAGGTTCCCAACAGTGCAAGGAATCTTTTCTGGGTTAGGTCTAAACAGGCATCCCGAAAACGACCTCCGACGGCACGATTTTCTGCTGAAAAATTGCAAAAAATTTGCGATATTTTTTGCTAATTCCAAACTTTGGGGACTAGTAGTACTGCTCAAGGGGGTCACAAAACTACAAAGAAATGTTATACGAAATTTTTTCTGTTTTGTGACACCCGGGGGGGCAGGTACCTACCCATAGCTTCCGACATTTCGGAAGAACTTCCAATCGTAGTCTGTTGCTTCGACCCGATAGAAGCAACCATCCCATTTATGACTCCTTTTACTAAGGATCATAAAAAGAAAGCTCTTGCCATTGCTACTGAGGTAGGAGCTTCTGGTAGGAGGGTTGGTTCCCGTACTATACCAACCTCCAATATACCACTTTCGACACATGAGGTGCCCTCATCACTACCATCAAATAGGGGAGCGAACCTAACTCCTGCGCTACAAGAGAGGTTGATTAACTTTATGGATTCTATGGAAAAAAGAGTTAGCAACCTCGAGAAAGCAAGGGACAAGAAGGCCATCACCGCGAAAGAGCGGGTGAATCTGGGTTTTACTATCCTCCGTCTACGGAGAAAAAGAGGAAATCTCCAGCACCTCCTAAGGAAAAAGCTGGACCTAGCAAGAGTCGCACTCACAGGACTCTTACAACAAAGTTCGTGGAAGATCTCCGTCGGAAGCTGGCCGATAATCCGGTCGCTAGCAGTCCGATCGAGTTCTTGAGAATCAAAAGCGCTCCTTTTCACAAGGACCTTTTGAATGAATCTTTTCCACCAACCTGGCGGGTACCCAAGATAGAAGCGTATGACGGTTCGAGTGATCCAAAAGATCACATCAACCACTACCTTAGTGTCTTTGAACCGCAGACCACCGATAGCGGACTGTTGTGTCGGGCATTCCCCGGCACTCTCAAGGGCAACGCTTATCGG
>LFYR01002142.1:0-15123 GCA_001185155.1 Zostera marina
GTTGGCCCTTACTTCCTCTGAGTACCGGTCCCGGGAGTGACGTCGCTCCGGCCGATACCCCTCCGGCTCCCGCTCGGGTCGCTTGGAGCTCTCCCCCACCTGGTAACCGCTCTTCGTCATCCTTTTCTCTCCGGCTGCCATGTATTTCGTTCACGTCAGGTTCACCACTGTTGGTGTGTACGCTCGCCGGTGTAAGCCCACAACCTCAACTCTCCAGTGTTCACTCTCTTAGAATTGTCAACCCCCTTCCCAGTTGGGCCAGGGGAGGTATTTATAGCCTTCACTTGTTGTTATTGGGCCTCGTGGGCTTGTACGGTCAGCCCCGTTCGTCCACTCGTCCGCCCGCCCGTCCGTCCGCCTGGGCCGTCCGGTCCGGTTCGGTCCATGGGCCGCGGTCCGCGGTCCATGGTACCAACACAATCTAACACTCTACATATCTGATCATTCTTTGCTCATGAGCTTCACACCTTCCACACCACGATACCGGAGCTCCTCTACAGATCTCCACCACAATGTCACTTACTTCTTCTTACTCTAGACTCATATCCGTTTCCTTTCTTCTCCTTCCTTTCCTCCTCCCGTTGCCCTAGTTCTTCTTGATTTATTTACTCATCTCCCTTTCCTATTTTACCCTTAACTGGATCACCCATTAACCGGTTAACTAATAACCGGTTATTACACATGGGCTGATGTGATCAATTGACCTCTATAACAACCTTCATTTATGGGTTGTTCCTTATTGTATCTTCCCCCACCAATTATTATAAGTAGATAATATTAAAAAAATTCTAATCCATATAATATTGAAGGTTGAAAAATTAGAGAAAGATTGGGAATTGACCATTGGGAATCCATACAATATTGATAAATGATTAACAATGCTTGTAAATTATTTCATGGAAGTTGAGGATGTAGTTTGAGTTCCGACTTTTATTTGATTGAGCTCATGAGCTCAGAAATAAATGTCTTGAATAAAAAATTTCAAACAAAAAGGAACTCAGAAAAGAGTAATAAGAAACTTCATAAAATCATTGTCCTTTTCTAAATACAACTTTATAATTTGAGATTTTATTTAAACTAGATTTGTAAAAAAATTAAAAAAACTTCAAAAACAAAATAAATACCAGTTACAGACTAATATCTCTAATCCATCATCAAAATTTCCAATTTGATTTCATACAATTGGATGTCGATTGGTCAATTATTACCACCTCGTGATCCTCCTCCATTCACGTAACTTGTCTCTATGACCCTGACCAGGAACATCAGCTTCCTTCCTTCGTGTGGAGTTCATTCTCCAATTGATTCTTCCATATCTTCTACTCCAACCAGTAGCTGCAGGAGTATACTCTCCCAATCCAACAGCAGCAGGAGGAACATCATCTCCCCATCTAATAACAGCAGGAGGAACCCCATCTCCCCAACGATTCACAGCATGAGAAACCTCATCTCGCCAACAAGTAACGGCAAGAGGAACCTCATATTCCCAACCAATAGTAGCAGGAGGAACCTCATTTCGAAAACCAATTGTCTTAGGATCATGTTTGTCAAGGTACATGTCAGGATCAGGCAAGGGAATGTCGCAAGGTAGATTATTTATTTTTGCCCAATACCGATGTTTGCTATTGAAAAATGCTTCTTTGCCAGATGAATCATCCCATTCTGCCACCTTTTTGTGATCTGGTAGCATCTTCTTTGCCTCGCAAATCGTCTTCCATTTAATTTTAGATTCGCTATAACAAAAATTCTTCTCCCATATCGGTACATTTCCTCCTCTTTCTTCTCTAAATGTTTGCGGATATAAACCTAAAACAACAAAATCAAAATGTTAGATTGTTTTTCTTGTATTTAATCTGGTATTTTGAAAAATAAAAGTCAATTGTTTTTTCCTAAAAAAAATCGGTAAACCAATGAATAAATGGTACAAAAAAAATTTGATCATAATCATTTTATAAATTGCATACCAGAAATTTGATATTGGATAGCAAATGATGAACTAGAGACACTTCCTTGACCACGTTGATAATGAGAATAATATTTGTCCTGGTTCACAGATGGTTCTTTTGATTCTAGATTTGGCACCCATATTTTTCGATCGACCATTATGAGAGTTCGAATGAGAAGTTTTGTCCCAGGCTGCAAATTTCAAAAGAAGAAAATGGAAGTTTTTTTCCCCGAAATCAACAAAACAAAGCAAAATAAACCCAAATCATAACACAATTAGACAAAAATGGTGGCTTAATAGTGATATTGCTAATTCCAAAAATAAGATGATGACGAAGTAACCTAAATTCCATCGAACATGATATATATGGTAATGGTGATTTTTTAAATTCACTCGTTCTCTATCGGTTTCCTGAAACGTTTTCTGATGAAAGTGTGAGAAGAAACAATTAATCAAAAAAAGAGGAAAGGAGAATGAAGTTAGAAAGAATGAAAAAAAATACGAATAAAACACTTATATTTTAAGTCACGACACAAATCATGAAGAAAGTACCATCAATGTTTCGCTTAAATCCTGAATCGACTAAGATTTTAATCACATTATCAAATAAATATAAAAATTGAAAAAAAATATAACATTACATCAAATATAAGATTTTAATCACAATGAATATATAACATTCTAATACATAAAGATGATTTTAATTTTAGATTTCTTTATTAAACAAGACAAACATAAACCAAAAATTAAGTTTATTTTAGCCAGAATTGTTTACATCCCTATTATTTTCTTTATTCTTTCAACATAAAAGAAAAGTCTAAATATAAAGATGATTTTAATTTTGTATTTCTTTATTAAACAAGACAAACATAAATCAAAAATTAAGTTTATTTTGACCAGACTTGTTTACATCCCTATTATTTTCTTTATCCTTTCAACATAAAAAACAACTAATTCCGATCAAATACACACTTCAATTAAACGAAAAATTATTTTTCTAGAAAGCAAACCTTCAGTGCCTACTAAGTTTCATACCTTGCTAATTGAATAAAATAATTTCAATATCCGCAGACTGCAGCCTTCCAAATTTATCCGAATTAACAGCAAGCTACGATAAATTAAACTCTCCGGAATCAGAAAACAAATTAATAGAACAAATTCTTCAAATGGTTACAGTAGAAAGTCTGTATTCACTGATTTGTATTGAAAATTTTTTTTGAAGAAGATTTGCATTGAAATTAATATATAATAGAAATAACTAAAATACTAACTGTTTAACTAATTTAACAGATTATATATTCCTTACAAGTTACAAGACTAGATATTTATTTTTTCCCATTACATATTAACTGCAGAAACATCCACAAGCTTTATTCAAACTTGTTTCTTTATTCTGAATCTTTTACATGCAAACAAAAACATTCTTAAAAATTACAATTAAATCCAAAATACAGTAGGTTTATATATTAAAAAAAAAATCAACTCATCAAAACATTAAAAAAAGAAGTTATAAATCATTTAACTAATATGAAAAATTACTTTCATTATTAAAAAATGAAATGGATACCAGATAATAAATAACTAATAAGATTCAAATAGAAAATGTTCAGAATCTTAGTAATGCCTCAATGTTGTTTCGTTCAATAATGAGATAAGAACACGCACTTCACATCTAATTGATTCATCATCACAATAACGGAAAAAATCAATCACTAAAATTATCGCCAATAAAAAACTACAAATTAAAAATAATAAAAATCTTAGTAAATAACCGAATGATTTTTAGTTCAATGATGGTAGAATAACACATATTTCGCATATCTAATTGATTCATCGTCACAATAACGGAAAAAAAATCAATCACTAAAATAATCGACAATAAAAAAACTACAAATTAAAAATAATAAAAATCTTAGTAAATACTCGAATAATTTTTAGTTCAAAAATGATAGAATAACACACAATTCGCATATCTAATTGATTCTGCACGACAAATTGGAAAGAAAATTAATCACCTAACAATAATTAAAAATTAGGTTATTTAATAAATAATGTAAAATTCAAAATACAAATAAAACCTTCAGATTCTTACTAAATCCCTTATGGTTTTTTCGTTGAATAATGACAGACTAACGAAAAAATAATCACTTTAAAAAACTGCAACCTTTAAAACAATAAAAAATATTTAAAATCTTAATAAGTACCTCAATGATTTTTTGTTTAATAATGATAGCATAACACACATTTTACATATCTAATTGATATATCATCACGCAAAAAATTAAAAACACAATTATTGTTGGAATTGGAAAGACAAAAAAAATTGAAGAATGTTCACCCTACCATGATACACTGACATTTATAAATACATACTTGAATGAAATCAATATCCCACTGGCAAAATGCTAGGAAGGAAATTGATTGCAAGATCAATCAAGTACGTGGAAAAGCCAATGAAATTAGAATGCGGAAGGAAAATATTACTGAAAAAAACTCCCAAATAACATACTGGATTAATTTAGCGGCGCTATGACTCGACATGCTTCCAGAATAGCTTGATTGAAGAATGATTAGAAAATCAATCAACATCAAAGGAAAGAGGATCTTAAGGACGACGCAAAAAAAATACAAACATCCCCATATTTATGCGACCAGGCGCAAAAATATGCGCATATGCGACCAAACACAAACCCCCCATCGTATATTTGGGGGGTCGCATATTTATTAGGCTTAGCCGGATCCGGGTCGGGCATATTGAAAGTTTTTACCAACTACTTTAAAGGTTTTTAAGGTATATTGAAAAAAAAACAAAAAAAAACGTCGCATATTGGGTAGCATATGCGACCCCAGGCATCGCCTGGCCGCCTGAAAAAGCTGAAACATCACTGGGAACAAGTAATGGTATCAGATTTAGATGGAAAAACATAACAAGAACGAATATTGGAAATCAGATAGAACGAAAAAAATAACTAAAGATAAATGAGAATTGAGCTCAATCTGATCAAGTCGAGATTTCAGTAGAAAACTAAAATCCCAAAACTGTCTTGTTGTGTTGATGCTTCATGTAACCCTAGAGATTGAAATATATATTGAAGAATAACTATTTAGATTACTGGACTGGGCTGGAATGAATGGACTGAACTAGAATAGGCGACTGCAAATTTCTATTTCCAAAAGTGCTATAAGATCACCTTTTTCCTTCCCTCAATGATGACCAACCTGATGGCTCCCTCCACCGGTGTCACTGCCCGTTGCTTCTGTGCCTTGGATATTACCACTCCAAATCCTCCGAAAACGACCTGAGATGATATAGTTTGATCATATAGAAAAACAAAGGAAATATAGCCTGAAAAAGAAAAAAGAACACACCATATTTGACCATTTGTATCCGTTGTTTGAGACCTGGGTATCATCTCTCAGATTGGGATGGGCATGGCAATGGATTGCTGCTCTACTTCAACTGGAATTGATAATATTTCTTTCATCCTTTACAGGATGAATAATCACAATATCAGGCAAAGTGTCGTTGGACCATTTTACCCTTTGGATCCAAATCCAGCATAACCTTCAGGTTGATACCAAGTGCACCATGAAAATATACCTCGTCAAAAAGATCATCTTCTAAAAATTAAAAAATAAGAAATTGTCGTTCATTCACATGTCTTTTTAGTACGTGTCTTAATGCAGAATCGATGTACTCCCTAACAGGTTATCCTGAAGAGATCATATAACCATCATTGAATTTCATGGACTTAGCACGCTGTGCTCTCACCCAAGGTTTAAAAACCGACGGTTAACCGGCTGACCGGTAAAATACTACTAACCGGTGACCGGTTAGTTGGGACGGGTAAATGGGTCGATGGGTCGGGCCTAACCCGTACCCGACCTGGTTACCCGTCCCGTTTTTAATAAAGGTCATTACTTAAATGTTTATTTTAAAGGCTTTATTTAATAAAGTCCATTACGTTTCATTTAATAAAGCCTCATTTAAAGGCCTTATTTTATTAAGTTTAAATCTTATAAGTCTCTCCTTATAAGTCTTTGAAACCCTAGCCGTTTTATAAGTCCTCTCCACTTTTTTTTCTTTTTCAGTTCTTCTCCTCCACATTTCCTCCATATTTCTTTGACTCTCCACCATTAGAATTTTTTTCCTTCTTCTCCTTCACATTTCTTTGATTCTCCACCATCAGAATTTTTTCTTCTTCTTTTCCTCCACATTTGATATAAACATGGATATAAACATGGAATAGATATATAAGTATATAACATAATTTCTGTTTTTTAAAAAAATTACGAAAATACCCCTACCGGTTAACCGGTCTAACCGGAAAACCGGTAAGCCAGAACTGGTTACCGGTTAACCGGTTTTTAAACCTTGCTCTCACCTTTCCACTAACAATCACCTCACAACCCTTAGAACCACTTTCCATTACAAGCCCTGGAAAAGTATAACTGAGATATATTAGGAACGTTAAGACTTAAGACAAATACATAAAACTAATTAAGAAAAACTTTGTATATGCAACACCGGTAAACCCTCATAGGAAAATGGCAAACTAGATCATAAATACCTGAAAAAATCTATAATCTACGCACCAACAATAAACCTCCATGTATAAATATCAAGTATCCAAGACGGAAGATAAATGTACTGAAACATTTGTACCTTTTCTCTGGATGTTGAACCATTTCGGATCATTTTCACTTCGTCGCCTACGTTTGAAATCAGGAAGCACGAGATAACATGTATCAAATCATTTTACCGAAAATGTTCTCCGTGCGCACGGATGATGATCTCCGTAAGCACCTCATTGACTTCTGCAAAGAAAACACCGTCTCCGACAAACTGCGAGAAAAGACACAGAAGCAAGTGAGATCCTGAAAATAGAGCACAATACCAGATCTGAGTATGAAAGAAACCAGAATGTGAGAAACCAGATCCTGAAAACGTTCTCTTTTTGCTCATTTGCAACGAGAATGTGAGAAACCCTAAACTCGATCTGGATTTGTTTTTGTCCAGCCACCGACGGGTTACTTGATCTCTTGTAAAAGTTTTATAGTTTTGGGTGTGTGATATCGAACGGTGAATATTGCCTCTTATGCTATTTGAAGGTTGAGATTAGGGGCGGGTCACGGGCACGGAACGGGACGGGACGGGTCAGGTACTCTGTCCCGATGGCCGGGGCACAGAACGGGGCGGATCCAGGGCGACCCATCCTAAATTATCTACCAAATTAAAAAAATAAAAAATTTGCAATAAAAAATTTATAATTTTATATAAACCTGAAAAATGAAATAATGAATTATAAATAATTATAATGTATTACATATTAATATAGGTATAAGGTATTAGATATTAGTATTTTTTTGTTAGATAGTCCCTAGCATAGGGATTAGGTATAGGTTATAGGAAATTAAGAATATAAATTATAAGATATTAATATAGGGAACTCATCTGGAACGGCCCGTCCGCACGGTGATCAACGTGCGGACACCGATTCCAGAACGACGCGGAGGTTCCCCTGATCGGAGTTCCGTTCCGATTCGAGAACGACGCGGAGGTTCCCCGGATCGGAGTTCCGTTCCGATTCCAGAAGACCGTTCTAACCTGGGATTGCAGTTCCGTAGACCGCGATGTCAGTTCGCGATTGGGCATCGATTGGGCACCGATTGAACGGAGGTCAATCCAGAACGGAGGTGAACCCATCGGAGGGTCTGCGGTTCCAGAACGGAGGTCAATCCAGAACGGACTTGATCCACCTCTGTCTTCGGTTGGTACACCTTGGTACACCTCTGTCTGCGGTTCCTCACGCTTGGTACACCTCTGTCTTCATTGGCTAAATCCAAATACAGAATTCCTGTGGATTGAAAGAGCTCGGCTTCTTCTTCTGAACGCCGGAATAATCACGCATTTGCGAGCATTGTGACGGAATAGTCGAACCGGTATTAAATTTAGCGGGATCCGATTTTATTTCTTGCGAGCCCTTCTCAAGATGAAGGAACGGATATTGCAGAAATTCTTTGGTCGCTCTTGACTCAGACGCTGACCGTTTCAGTTGGGGAGCACCACAACAACCTTCGTCAGTTCCACCTGATTCGGATTTGGGTAAGGGATCCAAGCCCATTAGTCTGGCAATGACGCTTGGAGACCCTATCTGCTTGTCTTGATCATTACGGAGGTGAACCCATCGGAGGGTCTGCGGTTCCAGAACGGAGGTCAATCCAGAACGGAGGTGAACCCATCGGAGATTCTACGGTTCCTGATAGTTGATCGACACGCCGCATCCGTCGCTGCAGGGAAGTGGATTTGGGATGTTGTAGTGTTTCATCTCCGCCCAGGCCACCGCCTTTTCTGTGCGGTTGCAAGCTTTTTGCCTTGAAATCTTCTAGTTATTTGTTTAAATCCCATCCCGGTGATCCCGCTCAGCAACTATTTTAATTTGATTTTATTTCAAAATCACTGCTTAGTCTGTTTATTTATTTAGAGGAACCCATCGGACGGTGGAGGCAGGGTACCGTCAGGAGCGACCGTGCGAACAGGGTCGCTCCTGATATTTCCTCTATTAATATATTTTATTATTATTTAATTATATTTTAAAAAAACGGGGCGACACGGTCGGGGTTGAGCTTGCCTCGAAGCCCGCCCCGGAATATGACCGGGGCAAAAATTAAAAAATCGGGGCAAATATTGTACCCCGACCCTGGTTACCTCCGGGACGCGAAACGGGGCAAGACCGGGGGCGACCCGCCCCGTTCTCACCCTTTGTTGAGGTACAAATCAATTTTCAAAAACAAAACCATAATATTCGAATTTAAAGAATATTTAAATCGTAAAAACATCCTCATAAGTCATAAGTAGGGTTGAAAACGGGTCGCCCTGTCTCGCCCTGTTCCGTGTCTTGATGGTAACCGAGGATGGGGTAGATATTTTGCTCAATTTTTAAATTTTTGCCTTGTTACCCGACTCATATTCCGGGACGGGTCTCGGGGAGGACAAAACACGGATGGGTTGCCCGATTACTAAGATTAAAAATTTATTACATTTTAAAGCTTAAATCTAAAACTTTATTTCCATTTTAGATTTAGTTTTAAAAGTTAGAATAAAAAGTTTACCCATTTTAAATTTTTAATTTTTTTTTAATTTTTTTTTAATTTTTTTTTTATATAATTCTAGACGGGTCGCCCCGGTCAGGTTCGAGATGGGTCTCGAGACAGGAGAATAAAGTACCTGACCCGTCTCGTTCTCACCCCTACTCATAAGTCAATCCCGACCATCCATTATCTACATTAATTTGTGACCGTTTGTACTTTTATCTGACAATTTATTTCTGTTGTCAAACTAGTCATTGTAATAAGTCTCTATATTTTCATTTTACAACAGACTTCGTTGTAAGAGATAAGGACATGTAAACTGATGTGTGATCTCAAAAGATTTTGTATAGTTGTTAACTAGATCGAGAGAATTTGAATTTTGTTTCATTGTCGGACATTATGATCTTAACATCCTTTTCATATTGAATTGAAGCTTCACCATTGAGGTAAAGTTTTTCAATGTTTTTAAATTTTGTGTTTTATTATTTAAAAGAAAGGTTCATGTAAATCTTGGGTAAACATCCACCATGATTTGAAAATACTTAAAACCACAGTGAAATGGAATGGGGAATTTCCCTACAAATCAATATGAATCAAATGAAAAGCCTAAGTAAACTGTTAACAAATGGTAATTTTGTTTGTTTTTGCCAAAAGGCAGATGTTACATTGTTTAAAATCATTCAAAATATCATTAGAATATAAAGGTTTCAAAACATATATGAGTTTAGTTTTTTATGAATGTCCTAACCTAGCTACTAGCATGCCAAGTTTCAAACAAGTTTCAAAAGATGTGTGTGCGCTCGCCGGTGTAAGCCCACAACCTCAACTCTCCAGTGTTCACTCCCTCAGAATTGCCAACCCCCTCCCCGGTTGGGCCAGGGGAGGTATTTATAGCCTTTACTTGTTGTCATTGGGCCTCATGGGCTTGTACGGTCAGCCCCGTTCGTCCGCTAGTCCGCCCGCCCGTCCGTCCGTCTGGGCCGTCTGGCCCGGTTCGGTCCATGGGCCGCGGTCCGCGGTCCATGGTACCAACAGTCGGACATTATGATCTTAACATCCTTTTCATATTGAATTGAAGCTTCACCATTGAGGTAAAGTTTTTCAATGTTTTTAAATTTTGTGTTTTATTATTTAAAAGAAAGGTTCATGTAAATCTTGGGTAAACATCCACCATGATTTGAAAATACTTAAAACCACAGTGAAATGGAATGGGGAATTTCCCTACAAATCAATATGAATCAAATGAAAAGCCTAAGTAAACTGTTAACAAATGGTAATTTTGTTTGTTTTTGCCAAAAGGCAGATGTTACATTGTTTAAAATCATTCAAAATATCATTAGAATATAAAGGTTTCAAAACATATATGAGTTTAGTTTTTTATGAATGTCCTAACCTAGCTACTAGCATGCCAAGTTTCAAACAAGTTTCAAAAGATGTAACATAATTAAGTTTGTGTAAAATAGAAATAGATTGTTAAGAAGTAGGGAAAATATTGTATAAGCCTCTTGAACTTCACTTAGTGTTGGTACCGAGACGTCCAAGCGGATCTCGGGCCGAACAGGCCATGGGCCTTCCTCGCCCGAACAACGGGCCCAGACTGACAGAGGCCCATGAACAAATCCTATAAATAAGTCCCCTGATCCAATATGAGAGGGGGTTGACAATTAGTAAGTGAAGTCTAAAAAGTTGTATGTGTGAGCACTCGGTTGTGAGCCCTAACAATCTCGAGAAGTACAAACGTTAAGGGTCTCACAGCTTCGTCCCCCCCTCCCGTGTTATCCTTTTTTATGTATCATAGTTTCCGCAAATCAATCTGGTGATACAGTATCCTGAACCCGGTCACAACCTACCAGCAACTAGAAGTCCGGATAGCCTAAGATGAGTTAAGGTACCTATTCTAGGGTTGGGGAGATCCCAAGTCGAATCTTAGGAAGATCGACTTTTCTGAGGATCGACTTCCCTGGGATCGACTTCTGAATAAAGTCGATCCCCAGGAAAGTCGATCCCCAGAAAGTCGATCTCTGGAAAGTCGATCTTGAGCCTCGATCTGATCAGTTAGGCAGTTAGGCGGTTACTGCCCAAATGACCAGATTACCCCCATAAGAACCCCTATAAATAGGAGGCATCCCCACTCATTAAAGGCAGGTCATTTGGAGCGAAAGGAATCCTAGCGAAGCAGAGCTCTGCGCAGATGGGGGATAGACGTCGACATTTACCAAGGAATTCGAAACCTTCAAAAGAGAAGGACAGGATCGACATTCCACAAAAAATTCAGATCGACATTCCCAGAAGGGGGATAGACGTCAACATTTATCAAGGAATTCGAAACCTTCAAAAGAGAAGGATAGAATCGACATTCCAGCACTATTCAGATCGACATCCTCAGAAAAAGATGGGATCGACTTTTGTACGACGTCGACATTTCCAGGGAGAGATGAGATCGACTTTATGTATAAACTTCGACATCTTCAGAAAAGGATAGAGTCAACAATCACACGTCATCGACATCCTCAGAAAAAGATAGGATCGACCATTTTACAACGTCGACATCTCCAGGGAGAGATGAGATCGACTTTATGTATAAACCTCGACATCTTCAGAGAAGGATGGTACGGACCAAAAGAAAGCATCGACTTAATGAAAACAAAATTCTAAAGAGTCGATAATCTCGAACTACACCGACGTACTTCAGAGTAAAGGTGTAAGTCAAATAAAAGAAAAGGTGAAGTATCTTTATTCAAAATTACAAAAAAAATGATGAATGAAAAAAATATTATTACAGATTCCTAATTAAAGTTGATACGGCGACGCAAACGGCGAGAAACCTGATCCAGCGGGGGAACACCGCGGCGGGGACGCCTCCGACGTCGACCACGAGGGGGAACAGCAGAAGAAGAGGCAGGAGGAAGATCGCCACCAGACCATTCTTCAAAGATTGATTCCCTAGCAGCAACATCAACACTCTGTCGCTCAACGATAATTTGGCGCAGAGAAGGAAGTTCCAAGGCCGACGACCGAGGATCCAAAATATTCAGAATTCGATCCAGCTCCTCAATCTCTCCCTGAATGAAATCAGCAAAGAGACTCACAAGAAGAGCCATGGATAAAGGAGAAGGAGGACCTAAGGGCTCTATTTATAGACCCGAGGACCACACAAAAGGACAAAAAAGGGGGTAAAACCGACTTTTTGACACAATGACTCAACTTTTTGGCCAAAGCGTCAGGAATCGACTTTTAGCAAAGGAAGCAATACAAGGACCCAAGGAATCGACTTTCTGACAAAAGTCGATAGGCACCACTGAGATCGACATTTCTACAAAAGTCGATCAGATTGAACAAGGAGATCGACATATGTACAAAAGTCGATCAGATTCAACAAGGAGATCGACATATGTACAAAAGTCGATCAGATTCAACAAGGAGATCGACATTTGTACAGAAGTCGGCCAGATTCAACTAGAGGATCGACTTTTTCTTCCCACACAGGAGGGACGTAGAAAAAAAAGTCCTGACAAGTTGGAATTGCGAAAGTACGCCAAGATAGGAGGGAGTCGACTTTTTCTTCCCACACAGGAGGGGTGTAGAAAAAAGAATCCTTACAAGTTAAAGTGGCGGAAGCACACCAAGGCAGGAGGGTGTAACACGAAATGCTCCTGAGGAATTGTGGAAATCCACACAAAAAACTCGGGCGGCGATACGGTAGCAAAATGAACTTAGCCATGCTAAGATATTTGAACTCCTACAATTACTGGACGCAGTAACAAAGTAGGACGCCAAATTAACTTCACCTACGGAAGAACGTGGGCGGAGAAAGTCTTAATGGTAATAGAGTCAGGATGCGTATCCCATCCAAGAAAAAGAGTGAACCTCACCTACGGAAGAACGTAGGTTAGACGAAGGATGTACTCAAGAGTGAACCTCACCTACGGAAGAACGTAGGTTAGACGAGGGATGTACTCAAGAGTGAACCTCACCTACGGAAGAACGTAGGTTAGACGAGGGATATAATCAAGAGTGAACCTCACCTACAGAAAAACGTAGGTTAGACGAAGGATGTACTCAAGAGTGAACCTCACCTACTGAAGAACGTAGGTTAGACGAGGGATGTACTCAAGAGTGAACCTCACTTACGGAAGAACGTAGGTTAGACGAGGGATGTACTCAAGAGTGAACCCCACCTACGGAAGAACGTAGGTAGACGGGGGACACATCGGCTAAACACAAACCCCTTCTAAAAAAACGTAGACAGAGGGGTAAGTGTTCAAGAGTGAACCTCACCTGCTGAAGAACGTTGGTTAGACGAGGGATGTACTCAAGAGTGAAACTCACCTACAGAAGAACGTAGGTTAGACGAGGGATAAACTCAAAAATAATCCACACCTACGGATGAACGTTGGTAGACGAGGGATCATGCTCAACCTCAGTCGCAAAAGCAGCGAGCAAAGGGAGGGGGCAAGTATTCATTCAAAAAATAATCCTCACCTACGGATGAACGTACGTAGACGAGGGATCATGCTCAACCTTAGTCGCAGAAGCAGCGAGCAAAGGGAGGGGGCAAGTATTCAAAAAATAATCCTCACCTACGGATGAACGTAGGTAGACGAGGGATCACGCTCAACCTCAGTCGCGGAAGCAGCGAGCAAAGGGAGGGAGCAAGTATTCAAAAAATAATAATCCTCACCTACGGATGAACGTAGGTAGACGAGGGATCACGCTCAACCTCAGTCGCGGAAGCAGCGAGCAAAGGGAGGGGGCAAGTATTCAAAAAATAATCCTCACCTACGGATGAACGTAGGTAGACGAGGGATCACGCTCAACCTCAGTCATGGAAGCAGCGAGCAAAGGGAGGGGGCAAGTATTCAAAAAATAATAATCCTCACCTACGGATGAACGTAGGTAGACGAGGGATCACGCTCAACCTCAGTTGCGGAAGCAGCGAGCAAAGGGAGGGGGCAAGTATTCAAAAAATAATAATCCTCACCTACTAATGAACGTAGGTAGACGAGGGATCACGCTCAACCTCAGTCGCAGACGTAGGTATACAAAAGTAAACCTCACCTATGGAAGAACATAGGTAGTCGAGGAAGCACACTCAACCTCAACTGCGGAAACAACAGATTGAGGGAGGCAAGCGACCTCAAAAGAGAGAACTTCACTTATAAAAATAGGTAGAAGAGACAATTCTCAAACCCGGCCACAGGGAAGGGGACTCGTGATGAAGCACTGAATCTGCTACCAGGACTCGCGGTGGTGCGAGGTTGATGCCGGAGGGTTTGGAGTCCACGACGCACGCTCTACGTCAAAATACCTGCAAGTGAAACTAGGCGATTCTAGTGAGAATCGGCGAGTTTCGTAGTGTAGTGCTCTGGTGTGAGAGTGGAACTTGAATCGTGTTTTTGAGTGTCCCCTTGAGACCCCTTTTATAGGGTCTCGGAGGGCGCACTCATCGGCGGAGATCGCGCCTATGGTCATATATGGTAACATTTATGACGTTGGCTGCCGCCGAGTAACGGTCGTAAGTCGCCGATTCAGGTATGGAAGTCGCCTAGTTAAGGGCTAACTCGACGAGTTTCTAGGGCCAAGTCGTACAGTCTACCATACTGCCGATCTTGCCTTAACTCGGCGAGTTATCCTGTACGTCGGCGACTTGGTAGTCCAATCGGGCGATTTTACGGGCTAACTCGGCGATCTGGACGAAGAACGATGTTCCACACCGTGGGAGCTCTCCGGGGGTCCTGCCATAGCGACGGAGCCCTAGTCCTTGTTGAGAGGCGTTGATGGGTAGTGACTGGTGTAATCAGGCATGTCTCACCAGTACTACCCCCTGAAGAGAGCACAAGAAACATGGTGTATCACCAGTACCCCCCCGTCAATCAAGGTTCAAAGTGTTTGATCCAGCACCAAGGCCAAAGCGACAAGATGAGATCGAATCATCCGCCCACAGTGACGTAATGATTCAGAATCCACAGGCCAAAGCGACAAGAAATGGATCGAGTTTCAGGCCACGGTAACTCATGTTTATAGTCCTTCCCTGATCAGGGGCGACTGCACTGTGTTATCGAGGCCGAAGCGACAAGATAAATTCC
>LFYR01002156.1:2303-55061 GCA_001185155.1 Zostera marina
GTCTCTTGAGGAAGAGTCGTGGTGCTCGGAGATTTAAGTCCTAAGTTTGTTTTTATGGTAAATTGCTTATTTACCCTGTGTTTCAGTTATATTCTAATAGCATTCACGTGGACAAACAAGGGTTTGAAAGAAAAATCAACCGGAACTTCGTTAGTGAACAAAGAAATACGAACTATTTAATGGTGGCACCATTAATGATCAGCGGATAATCGTATTTATCAGTAAGGAAATGATCAGCAGACCTATCCGTATGATGAACTCGTGGACGGCTAACTCGGAACATAAAAAATTGGTTACAAAGGTTTGGAATCAACCAACAGCTGCCACGACGAGCTTCATACTATAGACTAAGTTTAAGAAGTTGAGTAAAAAAGTACAAGAAAGCATATGCCCATAACAATGGACCGATCTCGATGCAGATAAGGACGGAGGAGGAACTGAACACGGTAACGAACAATCTAAGTCAATCGCCTGGCGACGCCGACCTCGTTGCAAAGAGGGATGTCCTGAAACAGAAACTCATCGATTTGATAGATTAGGAAAAGATGACTTCCGACAAAAAAGTCACATAAATTTGATTACTTTTGGGCAATAAGAATTTTCAATTTTTTGCTCAAACATCCAATTGCATATGTCTGAACAAAAAAGTCGGAACTCGTTGCTCTGTCTGCTCGATTCAAATGGAAATCAAATAAACACTAGGAGAGAAATTAAGGAGTTGGTTGTGGTGCATCACAAAGCATTATTTGCCCCTATTCCTCGTGTATGGTTGGAAAACCAACTGATATTGTTTCCACGAGTAGTCTCATCGGAGATGAACGAATGGCTATGCTGCATCCCTCAAGAGGATGAAATCAAAGGGGCTGTCTTTGAAATAAAGAAGAATACATCTCCCGACCCAGATAGATTATCAGCCGAGTTCTTTCAAACACACTGGAGCATCTTGAAGAAGGACCTAATTAGATTCATTGTCAAATTATTCAAAGGGGAATGCACGATTAGGTACCACAACTCGACGTTCATTTCACTTAGTCCGAAAACTCAAGATCCAACTAAGCTTGCGTACTACAGGTTAATCGATTATGTTAATGTCCTATACAAGATTATCACTAAGTTGATTGCTCAGGGTCTCGCCCACATCACCCCCTGAACTAATTTCCAAGTTTGATAATTAATTCGATATTAGTGGTGGAGTTTCTGTGCGGTTTCAACCAAAGATAAACACCAAGGGGCGTGTGTGTTCCAAAAGACTTTCGATACCATCTATTGGTCGGCGGTGATATACACCATCCAAGGTATGGAATTCAATGAATTCTTGATTTCGCTAATCTTAGACTGCATTTCTTCTTCGTCCTTTTCCATTCTCGTTAAAAGCAAGCCGACTAGGGTGTTCAAAAGCGGTAGGGGACTCCGTCAAGGAGACCTCCTTTCGCCGACACTCTTTATTTTGATGTTTGAAACTCTGTCTCAAAGCTTCCACACGACGATCAATAGTAAATATATCATTGAAGGTACATCATCAATGGGTCATTTAGTTTTTGCGGACAACCTGTTAGATTTTATGAAAGCTAATTGGAAGTCCATAAACGAAGTGAAGAAAATTGTCCAACTTTGGGGTTTACATTGGACTGAGTAATTGAGGATGGAACCTTAGAAAAGCAGGATTTACTTTACACTTGCGGTCTTGAATGTTAATGATTTAGCAACTATTCTTAATTTTCCGATTAAGAAGATGTCGATGAAGCATTTGGGAGTTCCCCTTGCAAGGAGACAGCTGCGCCTGACTGATTGTAGTGACATCACGGACCAGCTCAACACCAGCCTTGCGAAATGGAAGACGAGCAAACTGCCTTACGACGGTCGGTTTCAACTAGCACAGTGGGTGCTCTACAAAAGGATAAACTATTGTTTGCAAGGGTTACATCTGCCAAAGGGAGTACTTGACTGTGTTAGAAAAATTATTTATGCCTTCCTTTGGGGTGGAAGAAAGGGGATTAGCTAGCGTCAGATGTCGAAGAAGAGGACAAACAAAGGTATGGGGCTTAATGACATATGACCAATGGACAAGGCGGCGACGGTGAAAAGGATGTGCAGGATTAGAGTTCGTATCAGTCCATATGGACCAAATGGACGCGACATCGTTATATGCGGAATGCGGCCTTGTGCAACCTACAACCAGTAAACAATCAATTGGCGAGTTTGGAAAGCATTCTGAGGGAAAGGGAGTTCATGGCGAAATACTTTGTTTGTGGGCCGAACTACCAGTTACTGTGGAAGGGAACGTTGATGACATCGTCAAACATTTATGACTCTATATGTCTTCCATTGTCAATTGATCCCTTGGCAAGGCCTCCAAAATGTATGTAATATTATGGAAGCTTCCCTAGAATAAATTGCACACTTTCAACTGCCTCTTTCGTCATTAGGGAACATTGTCTCCAAACCGTTGCCTCCTATGCAATGCCGAAAATGAAACGCCGAAGCATCTGTTTTTCAACTCTGGATTCACTAGGGACCTATGGTTATTGTTTACATCAAGAACATGTGATACATTGTGGAAAGAATCGGACATCAATCTTGATACAGGAAACGACATTTGAATTGGGGACATATTCTGTACAATCTAACGTTTCAAGAAAAAATCCCCTTATTGAGGTCTATACTGGGTTGCATTAGCGGCAACGATATGGTACGTGTGGACCGAAAGGAAGAAACGATGGAGGGAAGGTGAATCGCGACCTCTGTAAGTGCTTCAAAAAATGCTCATAGCGGACATCGACGTGATTTTTCAGTGTTCAAAGTTCAAGGCTTCTCATAACTCCAGGGTGCAAGCAGAAGCAATCAGGGAATGAGCAACTTTCTCTCATGATCGTCGATCATCAGCTGAGGATTACTCAAGACTAAGGTAAAGGGTTTGACCCAGCTGAGGATTACGTCGATCTTCGTTTTTAAATTTAATCTCATTAGCATTTAACAAAATCAGCTCTATTCAAATAACCAACCAATCAAGTTTGATTTAACTAATTAAAAATTTATTTGATTAGTTGAGTTAACAAAAATCAACATTTTTTATTTAAGAATTTTGAACTAACCATTGTAGATAACTATAAATAATTAATAACCATATTTTTACCCTAGTTAATTACTAATTATTAACACATAAGTCTCACAAATATTCAAAGAACTCAAATTACCAGTAAGAAAAAACAAAATCGAGCAAGAAAAGGCAAAGAACTTCTCTAGAAACACTGTAGAAAATCTCAATCACGGAACTCCTTCATGAAACTTTGATGGAATGACTTAATATTTGAAACAATACTCGGAATCTGATCCTCCTGTGGAAGCAGGGTGCATCTGATGTGCCAAGTTCCAGATTCCTGTATTATATATTTCAATTTATATAAAATGCATGTAGATACATGTGTTGTTAAAATTATGCTGAAATATATACCTGTCTGAATCCCGATCCAGGAACGACGACGATTCCAGTGGAATCTAGGAGTTTTAGTGCATAAAACTCATCAGGCTGTAGTAGTTCAAATTGTGCAGCTTGGATGGCTTTGTTAGGTAAGTGAATACGAGGAAATAGATACATGGCTCCTTCAACTTTGTTACAACTCACACCTTCCAAACTGTTAAAACAATCTTCTAATTTCTGATTACAAAGATTTTGTAATTAGGGACGTAAATTAAAGATTTTGCCCTAATCAAAGTTTTCCGTAATTTTTGGTCAGTTTTCGTGTATATACCTTCGCGCAGTTTGCGAAAGATGAGAGGATGAGATTCTTCTCTTTGATAAATGTATGATAGGATTCATCTCCCAGCTGTGCATACGTAGTTCCACAGTTTTAGAGTATAGACGGCCAGTCGATAGTGAAGTAATTAGTTCTAATTAATTACCTTTGGTGGATTCATAATTAGAGTTGTAAGAATCTGGCCAGTAATGTTGGAGCAAATACTTAGAGATGCAAGCTTATATATCTGATCTCTTACTGCGGTGTTGAACCCAGTGACCTCCATGTATCCGCCTCTTCTCCCACAATATCCATAATACCCTGAAAATTGATCGGATATTCAGATGGAATGGTCGATCGATCGAGATTGGAATGAAACCTAACCATACCTGTAGAAGCAGATTGGAATGAAACCAAAGAAATGTCTGAATCTCCATATCCCATTGACCTCGAGATTTTCTTGAAGGAACAAAATTTTTTAGTTTTAACATAAACATTTTCCTGATACACCTGTAAATGAAACCACAATTAATGTATTATGTATGGATTAATATGAATCATAAGATAGATACAATATTAGTTAGTATATAAACCTCGTCGGCCAGAAGAACCAATCCTTCTTTCTTACAAAAATCGACGATTTCTCTTTGATCTTCCTCAGTTAGAACCTTAAAACAATCATTGATTTGATTTTAGTTCCAACAAGATAACATACAAGATGTATCGATATAAACCAATTAACCTGTCCAGTAGGATTTCCAGGATTAATGACCACCATAGCCCGACAGCAGATGCCCTTGTCTCTGTAAGACTCAATTTGCTTCTTAACATCAAAAATATCCAATCTCCAATCTCTGGATTCATCAAGGTAATACGGTACCTAATTGGATACAAAGGGGGGGGTGAGCAAATTCTGGAAGAAGGAAAATTTGACGGCAGATAGGTCAACTTTGAGTATTTACTGACGATTTTTCTTGGGACAAATTGGTTTTTTTGACGTTCGTAAAAAAAGTATTGTTTCATGTAGTGGGTAACTTAAAAAGCATGGAACACATGGATATTAACTCAATTGATTACGGTAATTATTAAGGTTTCTGTGAATCCAGAGTTTGAGTCTCTCTGTACACGTATTTTTATTAAATTATCACAATGATGTAATCAATGATATATATACATACAATAAATATCAGGTACGGTACGTCCGCCCGTAAGATACCTACGATGAATGTCGTCCATTTACGATCTCACGGCCATTTCCGTGTTTAGATGCCGTTCCTGATTTTTGTACGGTGGATTTTTGCAAGGTGTCCGTCTGAAACATGTGTCGTTTCAGATGCGGACCCTATATATATATATTATGTGACTCTAGTATAATTATAAAAATGCATGTACCTTTCGTTATCATAAAAAAAACTTACAAGCGTACCCCCATGAAGGGCAATGGAAGCAGAAAACAAAGGGTATTGTGGAATAGGACAGAGAATCCCATCTCTTTCGGAGCTTATTAGTAATTCCATCATTATATGAACCTATATATATTATCAATGTCAGATTAATAATATAATGCTCGTATATATGTAATGACAGTAATGTATAAGGCAATAGAGTCACCCCTGCTGAAGCTCCGTCGGTCAAGAAAATATCTTCGGATTTGGCCGGAAAACCATCTCGAGCAGTAATTCCGACGACAATTTGTTCACGCAACCCTTTAATACCCTAATATTATTCAATGAAAAAAATATATAAATAGAACAAAATTCAGGTGAAAACCTTCAATCTGCACTATTTAAGAACTTCTACATCTAATATTAAAAATATTTTTTTGCACAAGTGAACATTCAATGAGGTTGCACACTTATATATATCCAACATTTTTTTTGGATGGCTGAGATCAATTATAATGGATACCTGGACGTGACTATATGCACCGGGTGCTCGCCCGGGAATCAATTCAAGTAATTCCGATGCTCGGGTTATAGCGTCCGAACTGTAGAGATGAGATCAATGAGAAAACAACGCAATTAGTAAATTTACGTGCTCGTGGGCTGGTGGCAGCGTACCTGAAAAGGCGGTGGATTCCGTCCTTGCTGAGAAGATTAGGGTTTTCTAACAAAGCAAGGACTTGCCCGAAGAATGTGATGGGTTTTTGACCCAAAGATTGCGGGTTTCCGGTATTGCAGTAGACGATCTGAAAGAAACCAGCAACATCCATCAAATTACTTATACTACCATTCTAAGATTAATTATTCTATTTTAATTTTTTATTATATAAATAGATAGACCCGATTCCCAAATTAAACACATTCGGGTTGATAATTTAGGGATTGAAGACCCGGATCCAGCGCCTAAATCAGTTCATATATATGGATATACCTCTTTGAATGGATGCAATCCAGGGTCTGCTTTTAAAATCCCCTCCAATCTGTGCGCGCGGTCGACGATCTCGCCTCGGACACCGTACACGCAATTTCGCACCTGGAAGGAATGTAATGAGGAAACGGAAGGAATTGATTTCAGAAAAAGAATGATCGATGGATCTCACCTTTGGGTTGATGTTCTTCACAGTAACAGGAGATGTCTTTGTAGAAAACATGTTGGCGATATGAAAAGTAGGGAAGGAGGGGTGAGTTATTTATTTATTTATGTAACGACTGATGATCGATCGATATCAGAAACTGTGGGTGGGAATTGGAATCTGCAGTGGAACATTTCTGCTACCGTCCACATTGAATTCTAAGCGTGGGTGCGAGACACAGTTGGTGCACATGCACATGAACAAGCAAATCAAGGCTGTGTTGTGGGTCTCCCTCCCTACGCATACTAGTTTGGATTAGTTTGAATTCAGAAAAGGAATTAAGTAATTAAGCTTGTTCTAATTAATTAAGCTGCTTCATTGTTCAAAAAACTAATAGCTTGATCTGGGTTGCTCAATTCTGACGATTCCAGATTGGGGTGGGAGTTTCCGGCATATCTGGCAACTGAGGAAACTCTAACGTGTGGGTTGGCTAGGTTACCGGACTTGGGTGAGAAGAAATTGGGGGAAATTAATCTTCAACAGTTAATTCAGTTTGTGTTACTGAATTAATGGTTGCTAAACAGTAAACAGAATTGGAAAGAATGAAAATTGAATTATTAATATACATTGGGAGCATTGGGTAAATATTTTAAGTACAGTGGTGAATTTAGAATTTTTTTTCTTAGATGGACTAATTTTAAATAATTTAACAAAATAAAAAAATAATTCTTTTTCAATACAATTGTTTTCAACGAGATGTTCATCAATACACAATATCATTATTATTAACACTAAAAAATAAATCTTTTTAACATATATCACTAAAATATCATTCAACCAAATATCATCTATACGATTTTGACAATTTGATTTTATAAAATTTATTGTCAAAAAAGATCGTTTTACTAAAGCAGTCGCAATTGTAACGTGATTGTTAATTTCAACAAACGAAATACCAATATCTTTTCTATTTTCAATCAATTCTCCAATTTCATTTATATTCGAATTTTTATCGTTCTTACGTACATCAAAATGTATTATGATATATAGTTTATCTTTAAAAACTGTCAATACTATAAAAATCAGTAGAAGAATATTTCGTAAGTTCAGTACTTTTGTCTTATCATAAGAATTAAACCCATTATCCGACTTCTCACTGCATTGGGCTTGGGAAATGGGGAGGACTGATCAAAAAAAATGAAAAAGTCGACATGGATGGCCAAGTGGGATCGAAGAAGAAAAAAGGAGAAGGATTTGTCCATTTGAGGTAAAATGAAATCCTCAATAAAATAGTGATTAACTTAAGTTTTAAAAAATTATACTTTAATTTTAAAGTTAATAAAAAATAAAATTTTAAGTATACGTAAAATAATTTTTTTTTAATTTATTCGGGTTATAAAAATAATATTTTATTTTATTTAGAGGGGGCATAAGTCTTCGGGGTTGTTAACCGAGCCTACCAAACCGAATAGACGAATACCTAAATATTCAGTTCAGTTCGTTTAAATAAACAAACCTACGGAACCGAAGGTAACCAAACTCGAATCTGAACCGAATATTTGTCGAACACTTAACTTTTTTTACATCATCATAAAAATAAACATGTTCGTCTTTGAAAAATAAACATTAAAAAAACATTGTTTATAGTCTATTTGTTTTGTCAAGTCAATCCTTAGTCAAAAACTTTTCGGCTGTTCCAAAACTTCCAATATCGGGATCTAAAAAACTAAAAAATTAATACATATTAATACTATATTAATAAAAAATTACAAAAATATAAATAAGTTATGAAATATATAATATAAAGTTATATGATATAAGTTTATAATATAAATATAAAATAATAAAATATAATAAAAATGTTAAACGAATCGAATCGTTCGTGTAACCTCAACCAAGGTTTGAGTTCGTTTCTGATAGAGTTTGGAATGAATATATAATTATAGAATTATATAGAGTTTGAGATTATGAATCTATGATTAATACTTAAGCAATGCTATGAATGTTTGAATGAAGTAGATAATGTTTAAGTATGTAAATAATAGTGATACTATTGAATAATCGATTGATTTGAAAATGGCTCGATGATCCAATGTATGACTTGCAGGTTTGATGAAGATCCAATTGTGTTGTAATGCGAAAGCGATGAGCAAACAAATGTATTGTAGATGATAAGTGTTTGTGTGTATTGTAATAATAGAGAATTAGAAGTTAGCTATGACGAAGGTTTAGGTAGGGCTTAAATAGTAAACACGCAACCGTTATGTTGGTGTTTAGTGTTGATTAATGATATGAAATTAAATGTATTAGATATGGAATTAATTATATATGAGAATTCCTAGAAAGGAATGTGAGGAGTTAAAATTAAATATAGGGTTATCATTGATAGGTTCGCTTAATTAAACAAATTTATTTCAAGGTTCGGGATCGATTCGTTATCTAACCGAACCGAACTGAATAGTTCGTCGAATACCGAACTTTTTTTTACAATCCTAAGTCTTTCCAAACCCTTAGATTCACCCCAATATTATAATGTGTTCAAGAACTAAACCTTAATTTAATAGAAAGTAATTATTATTCTTTATCCGGGTTATGTACCTAAGCCTGTAAATGAATATCCGAATTCGTTTAAATTGATATCCGGATTTAAACGAACAGAATTTAAACGAACCGAATTCGGATATCAGTTATCCGGTTCGTCTAAATTAAATATTTATAATATTATAAAATATAAATTTACATATATAACCTTTAAATGTTATAATTTATAAATTTATATATAACTTGTTAACATTATTTAATAGTTTATTTATAAAATTTAAAAAATATTTTTTTATATATAAATACTATTTGGATTCGAATTCGGTTAAAATTCAAATTCGGATAGTAAACTAATCGAATTCGATATCCGGATATTAAATGAATTCGAATTGATATTTGGTTGTTTGGTTGACATGGTGTACCACATCCAGGTTATAGGTTAATAGGTTATGGTTCTTGAGAAGTCCAATCAATCAGCGGTCCTCGTCTTAGTCTAAGTTAAATATTTACAGAGGTCTTCTATATAAAATTCCCAAATTTGAATTTTGTTAAGGACCTAGGTTTTGTTGAATCAGTTATGTACTTATGTGACCAGACTACGAGAGAGAGAGAGACTGTGAAAGAATCGTCCAAGAAGGTACAAAAATGGCGATCATGGACAGCAAATCAGCCGAGGAAAGCGGCAACAGCGTTAATGGCGAGTTCCGAACAGATATCTTCTACACTCACGATTCCGAGACTGACTGCACCGACTCAGTTGAGTCGATGGAAGAAGAAGAAGACGATTCAGATGATCCATCGTTCGATGTTCTTGAGAAGACGCGGATCCGTTTGTCCAAAATTTCACTCAAGAAATCCAGGTGTAGGTAAATATTTTGTTCAGTCATTCAGATCATGGATCACTTTGAGGGATCATAAGTTTCATACTGATCTTTTTTTTAATAGGCCTTGTAAGAAGAATAAGGATCTGGACAGTGATAACGAGATCGAGAGTGTTCAGATGATAGAAGTTCCAACACTTGATGACGACGATGAAAAGTACTTTGAAAAAGTCGAAAAAATGATCAAAGGTAGTATGTGTTGGTTCATTTTATACGGTTTCTTAAAATTTTGCTCGTTATGATTTATCGGATTCGAATTTTTTGTCCCCGATTTGATCTCTGGTCAAATCTAGAAGAATAGAAGCGGGAAACTTGGCAGTGTCAGATAGAGACCCAGTGTATGGGTGGTATTAGTATTATGGATTTACAGTGTTACCATAACCTGTGCGCTACTACTAATCTATTCTCTGTAAATCTTTACATATTCTATATATAACATAAGCTGTGGTTGTTGGTATTTTATCTTCTTTGTTGTCAAACTATGTTAGAAAAAAGATTTTATTTCTATATTATCTAATGAACTGAGATTTTAACTACATTTTGGCATTTTGCTAATAGATGGCCAAGAGAAGAAGCTTAAAGTTGATCAGTGCAAGACCTACCTGAGGAAGCATGGGCTAAGATTGACAGGCACCAAGGATGTTCTCATTGGGCGTATAAAAGAGTATCTTCAGTATGCTTTACTGATCTTGGTTGTTTATGTCAATATCTCAGAAAGAAGGATTATTTTTTTCCGCCTTCACAATAATTATCACTAAGAATGAAAAAATACAGCATTTCATGCAAGCAACATATTGAAGCATTTAACCTAATTGTTCTAATGATCTCTGCTTGTTATTTTCATTTGTAAAATTTCAGGATTATAGATGGTGAGGGTGAGAAGAAGTATCCAGAATCCAGTTTTATTGTAAATTGTCAAGGTACAAGCAACACGATGAATAAATTAATGAGTAAATTGCCAAAATGGTTTTTTTTTTTAAAATCAAATCAATAACACAAAAATATTTATGTATTGAAATAAATCTTGACATTCTTGCTAGCTTGGAAGCTGAAACAATGTTAAATCCTTCCATGATCAAAACTTGCATTATAATTTCATGCTTTCAACATTGTAAAATTTTTTTCATCATTATTTCATGCTTGGTTTCACAGGTGATTCATGCATGGGTGATGTATTGATATTTGAACAAAATGTTTATGAAATGTAATTTTTCTCCTCTCTCTCTCTCGTCGTATTTGATATTCTCATATCCCTGTTTTTTTTAGGTCAACAACTAAATTTTAATACATTTCCACTTGGATTAGTGCCAGTTTGTTTACTTTGTTAATTGCCATCACCATTAGGTTCAGTATAGCCTCCAGGAGTGCAACAGGACCCTCACTTGGTACCAGAACTATTGCAGGTCGTGTTGTGAAGGAAAGCTACGGTTCGGCCAAGCAGCAACATACTTTCACAGTGAGTTATGACTTGTGACCATCTTCTGTATGGAATGTGCATTGTTCCATAATATTTTTGTGATCAACATTTTTGTCATTTTCAATGTGAGTAGATTGAAGTTTTGTGGAGCAAAGGTGTGAAGCCTTTTCCTCCTCTCCATCCCCTTCTCATCAAGGGAAGGAATCTGTACAAACTTAAAACATTGAGACAGGTGAGTCTAAATGAAAGCTCATAGTTCATGCCTTCATGGCAGTAAAATAAATGTAAAAGACATGGTTTTACTAACTTGTCTTTCATTGTGAAAATTTAGAAATGGTCCGATGAAGGTGATAGGACAAAGATTTTGCAAGAGAAGCATACAAGAGGTACTATTGCTCGAAGTTGTAGGGATATTCGAGTCAATGCAAAAAAACGAGGAGGAAGAAGAAGGTATTGTCTACAACTATAAAACTCACTTTTTTTATGTTTATATCAGACATATTAGATGTTTATGAAACAAGTTCAAAGCTAATTTTCACAGGGATAATAACAATGGTATGAGTAAAACAAGCATTATAGCTCCACGAGGAGCACTTCAATCTCAACCTCAACCTATTATGTCCATCCAACAGCTAAATCAACAATCAAATCACATGGTGAACACTGCTAATAAAAATGTAAAGTCGACAGTTATTTCCGAGAAGCCCATTATTGGTGGCGAACAAGCAACCCACAAAACTCTGAGAAGGTATTTTCTAAAGTATAAAACTCAATTTTTTTGGTCATATCAGACATATATTAGATGTTTTTGAAACAAGTTTAAACTTAATTTTTACAGGGATAATAACAATGGTATGAGTAAAACAAGCATTATAGCATCACAGGGAGCACCTCAATCTCAACCTCAGGCTATTATGCCCATTCAGCAGCCAAAGCAACAACCAAATCACATGGCCAACACTGCTAATAAAAATGTAAAGTCGACAATTATTTCTGAGAAGCTCATTGTTGATATCATTTCTCATCGTGATGTACACAAACTAAACATCAGATCCTCTCAAGTTATTACGAATAGAAGCCAGAATCACATGAAAAGCCCAAACAAATCGGGTGGTAGATTCTATGACCCCTATCCTGAATCTTCTCCATTCCAAAACCAGCAAGGTTCATATGGTTCTGTTGACGGAAGACTTCCATTTAAAGATCTGACCCGTGTTCAATATTCTCATCATGATGCACACAAACTAAACATCAGATCCTCTCAAGTTATTATGAATAGAGGCCAGGATTACATGAAAAGCTCAAATGGATTGGGTGGTAGATTCTATGACCCCTATCCTGAATCTCCTCCATTCCAAAACCAGCAATGTTCATATGGCTCTATTGACGGAAGACTTCCATTTAAAGATCTGACCCGTGTTCAACATTCTCATCATGATGCACACAAACTAAACATCAGATCTTCTCAAGTTATTATGAATAGAGGGCAGGATCACATGAAAAGCTCAAATGGATTAGGTGGTAGATTCTATGACCCCTATCCAGAATCTCTTCCATTTCAAAGCCGGCAAGGTTCGTATGGCTCCGTTGACGGAAGACATCCATATAAAGATCTGACCTGTGTTCAACATTCTCATCATGATGCACACAAACTAACCATCAGATCCTCTCAAGTTATTATGAATAGAGGCCAGGATCACATGAAAACCTCAAATGGATTGGGTGGTAGATTCTATGATCCCTATCCTGAATCTCCTTCATTTCAAAACCGGCAAGTTTCGTATGGCTCCGTTGACGGAAGATATCCATATAAAGATCTGACCCGTGTTCAACATTCTCATCATGATACACACAAACTAAACATTAGATCCTCTCAAGTTATTATGAATAGAGGCCAGGATTACATGAAAAGCTCAAATGGATTGGGTGGTAGATTCTATGACCTCTATCCTGAATCTCCTCCATTCCAAAACCAGCAAGGTTCATATGACTCTGTTGACGGAAGACTTCCATTTAAAGATCTGGCCCGTGTTCAACATTCTCATCATGATGCACACAAACTAAACATCAGATCCTCTCAAGTTATTATTAATAGAGGCCAGGATGACATGAAAAGCTCAAATGGATTGGGTGGTAGATTTTATGACCCCTATCCTGAATCTCCTCCATTCCAAAACCAGCAAGGTTCATATGGCTCTGTTGACGGAAGACTTCCATTTAAAGATCTGACCCGTGTTCAACATTCTCATCATGATGCACACAAACTAAACATCAGATCCTCTCAAGTTATTATTAATAGAGGCCAGGATGACATGAAAAGCTCAAATGGATTGAGTGGTAGATCCTATGACCCCTATCCTGAATCTTCTCCATTTCAAAACCAGCAAGGTTCGTATGGCTCCGTTGACGGAAGACATCCATATAAAGATCTGACCCGTGTTCAACATTCTCCTGATGGTTGGTTTCGGGGCAATTCTGATCGTAATCAGGGTCACACAAATGGAATTTCAAACAGGCGATTACGATTGTGTCATTATTATCAGCAAGGAAGGTGCAAATACAGTGAAAATTGCAAATTCTTACATGAATGAATCTCTGATGCAGATGCTTTTAGATATACCATGTTGATTGCAAGTAGCAAATAGACAACTAACATGGTGGTTAGTTGATATTTTAAAAAGGTTAAATATTTGAGTCTTAGGTAGGTAATTGGATTTTAACTTTTAATTATTTACTATGCACTTTAAATTTCAAAATTTCAAATTCACATTACAATAATTTTTCACATTACAATAATTTTTCACATTACAATAGTTCTAGAGCCTGTTTAATCTTGACCCTCTATTGAAATAAAAAATAGTACGTCTAGAGATTGGTATAGATGGATTTTTTAAATTTATGAATTCCAGTTTATGATTAGATGAGCTGTAAAATCATAAAATCTAGAATTCTCTGTAAAAATAAAAGATTATCTGTACGCATAAGTGATATGGTGTTGACAGAGATATCGTTGAGATCTCTGCAAGATGAGGTTCAAGTAAACGTTGTTCGTGTGTGAGATTTTCCAAACCATAGGAGGATAGATAACGATAGGGGTGGATTGATTCGACGCATATAGGGTCGGTGCACCAGAAATATTATCCCCGTCCCCATTTCCCCACTAATCCACCATAAACTCAATGGGATTTTCGAACAAAAACGGAGAAATATAAATATTTTCGAACCAGGTATGCTTAATAAAAACACTCGAATTACCTTCTAATTAAATTTCTTATGTAATATGAATTACCATAATTGAGTAATTGCCTAATTATGTAATTATGTAATTGCCTAATTGAATTACAATATATGATATAAATAGCCTTATTAAGGTAATTGCCTAATTGAGTAATTATGTAATTTTGTCTATATATATTCTTTTATTGATTTAATCATTTAATGATAGTGTTGGGCCTTGGCTTATGGGCCTAGATACCTCGTCGATCGAAAAAATATATTGTTTCTTCTTACTAATCCGGTTTTCCTTACAATCGATATTTCTAAATTTTATTTTATTTTTGACTATAAATCTCATCTTCAAACCCTAGGGAGAGAATTACAGACAACATTCTACAGGTAGATGCCTGGAGTTGCTGCTATGGCCGAATATACGGATACATTGGAGGGAGGAGGTATAGAAGGTGGTAATGTCTCCGCATCCTCTTTTTTGAATGGATCAGATTCTGACCAGTTTCCCATCTCTGTGCCCATATCTCCAAACCAAGGGTATTTTTCGTTCGTCTCTCTTTTTACAATTGTGCTTGCATTTTGATTTTTTTGAAGCATCTAGTTTTGATCAATGATTTTAATTTATGATTTTTCCATTCTTGTTTGTCTTATTGGATTGGATCGATGATCCACGATCCCAAACCCTAAATCCTAAAATTCAAGCCTACATCACTAACGCTAAAATACTTAGGACGATCCTAAAACAATCTCAGCTATTTGAGGATTGGGTTAAGGTTTTAGATTTTGGTCATTGTTTTTTTAATGATATAAATGATATAAATGATCTAATTTGAATTCTATATTGTAAGAACATACTAGAAAAGTTTTAAAAAAGATAAAACCTTGGATGCTTTGAGTTGACGAAGGGTTTGGATCCAGATTCCAGAGTTGTAATATTTTCTCTTTTTTTTCAATATTGTTCGGAAACGGGAGCATATTGATCTTAAATCCTAAACCCCAGATTTCTAAAACTAAAACCATTGCCAAGATAACTAGAGAAGTGTATCGATCTCATACTAAGATTAGGTGAGGATCCTCAAAGTCATTGATGATTATGCTGCAGTGAGAACCGGATGACGTTGACCACAGTCTATGAGCTGAATCAGGATTTTACATTGTTCAATCCTGACACTCCTTCTCAAGGAGTTTCCTCTTCTTCCCCTGATGAGCTTATATGTCCCCGATTTCCTCGAAATCTTGGGATGTTGACTGAAGAAGAAGCAAGTATTGCTGCCAGTTATAGCAGACAGGTGCAAGAATGGAAGCTTTCTCGCGTGTGTCACGAGACTCGTGAGGCCATTAACATGGTAAGTTTTACTCTCTCTCTCTTTTTTTCTTTATATATTTTTGCAATATTCTGATGTTCTTGAACCATTTGTAGCTTTCTTATTTCCACGAGACTTTAGCAGTCCTAGCTGATTCTGAAGATGTTGTCAAGCTGAAAGAAGAAAATGCAGTTCTTCAACGGAAGCTGAACCTCGAGCAGTTGAAGTGCCTTGAGTTGACTGGAAAGAATAGTGATTTGACGACGTCGAACGCGATACTCATGGACGAGTTGAGCAACTATATGTTGATGGTTGAGTGGTTCGAAGAGAAGAAAATAGAGAAAGATCACACTTTGGCTTGTCTCAAAGTCAATGTTCTAACTCTGCTCCGTGAGAAACAAAGTCTCTCCAATGAACTTGTGAAAGTCCAGAAAGAAGTGCAGTCGCTCAAGAGAGCTTTGGAAAAATTCCTACACACAAGTAGACACTCTTTTCGAGGTTGCGAACTCGAAGACAGGGAGAAGCAACATGCTGAAGTGAACTCATGGTTTGGCGCTGAATGACCTGCTTCAAGCTGCGAATAACTATCGTCAAATGATGAATAATATACATCGCTTTGGAATCATACATGCTTCTGAATGTGTGTGTTTTTGCTCAGATGCGCCTCCGGAAGGTGATGTGCCAGCCGCGCATCACCCTTAGCCGGCCTGATCAAATTAAATCATGCCTGTTGGTTATGAATTATAAGAAACCAACTCCCAAAAAATATAAATAAAAATGATTTATTTTAAGATTCTATAAATTTTATATACATATTTATGTCAAAAATTTATTCATATATTATTTTATTTTTATATTATTATAAACTTATAAGAATTATATTATTTTTAATATAAACTCTTCCCATTCTTGAAACTTCGTGTTTTTTAGACAAAATGAAACTTTATTTATTTATTTATTTTTTGAAAAATTAAATTTTCATTACTGAAAAGTGGTTGGGCATAGCCCAAGATTACAGAATATAGGGAAATGCAAGTACAGTAAATGTAAAAACATTGTCTATCTCTTATACAACTACGACCCTGACTAACTGGCCAAGGACTGAAGCCTCAAGAGGTTGGACTCCCATGAGCGTATAACTTGTTTTCAATCTGTGAAAGATTGTGTTTCTTATAGAATGTGAAATCATATGCAATGCTCAGTTGTTCACATCCTTTATAATTTCTCTGCTGACAATTTCTGGGGGCCTTAGGGTGTGTTGTTTTAATCTCCTATTCCTTTCACACCATATGTGCCAGGAAAGGGATGCTAGCATAGTCCAGTGTACCCCCCCAGCAACTGGACTTGTGAGTGAATTTTTGTATTGTTTCCATAATATCCCCTATCCTGATGTCTATTGCGGGAGATGGGGGATTTTGCTCACTAAGTGTCCAAACAACATTGTTAAGGCAGCTAGTGGATTCTAACAATAGGGATCTAGTGTAATGACAGTTAAAGTATAGGTGTTGTAATGTTTCTTCCTCATTTCCACATAGTGGGCATGATGTATTTATGTTGAGTCTCCAACTTTGCAGTTTAGTTAAAGTGTTTAGACTCTTGACTTTAATTCTCCACAACAACATGGAGAATTTGAGAGGCTTTTTGGCCCATATACCTAGATTTATCTCTTGTAAGATGCTTAATGTTTCTGAGTGCTTGGAGAGGGCAATTTGTGTGACCCTATAGTTACTCAGGCAGTTTATACATTTCCCTATTGTTTCCTTATTAGCTAGTATTGTTTTCCACATGTGAGAGTCCAGAGTAGGCCTACACTCTATTTCCCCAATGTTTCTTCCTTTGATGTATCTAATTTTTATCCAGTCTGCTAGCATGGAGTTATTAGAACTCCACATCCTCTCTGTTCTTTTAACCAATGCTGAAGCATTAGTTGTAAAGAAATCTCTGACCCCTATTCCGCCTTCGCTCTTTGGGAGTGCCATTTTTTCCCAACTACTCCATCTTCTCCCGTCCCAGATGAAGTTGTAAGCTAGGCCATGAATCTTTTTAATAACTGTGCATGGCAGTGTGGTTCCGTTTGTTTAGTATTGAAACTTACCTTGTAAGACCCAATTCACTAATTGGGTTCTTCCTGCATAAGACATACATCTCCCTTTCCATCTGGCTAACATTTTTTCTATTGGATTTATCGACTTCCAACATGTCGCGTGAGATTTCTTTCTTCCGGTTATAGGGAGGGATTTAGTTGGGAAGTTGAGAATGTTATGCAGATAATGATCATTCATGCATACTTTTGAGTAGGTTGCTGAGCTCTTCTCCTGATTAATCTCGAGGCCTGAGAATTTGGAAAACGTCTCTAGTATGTCCTTGATTGTTTCTAGAGACTTGGGATTTGCCTTTGAGAAGATCAACACATCATCTGCATATATGAGGTGCGAGATGGAAACCGCTCCATTCACGATACAAGTGGAATGCGAACAAGGTGGATTTAACTTCCTCTTCTGTGGGTTGTTGAGTCAACCATATGTTCATATCTTGAGATACAATCCTAGGGAAAATATTAGAGATGGTATATCTGGGAAGGGAGAACTCTTGTAAATATCCTTAAAGTAATCCAAACTCTTTTTTTCTAATTGGGCTCTTAAGATGACTACCCTACTCTCTCCATTTATTAATTTCAGAGTTGAGTTCTTTGCCTTCCTTACCTTTGTAACAAGACTAAAGAACTTAGTGTTTGAGTCTCCTAATCTAAGCCAGCTGACTTTGCTCCTCTGTTTTTGGTTAGCCTCCTCTATTTTGAGTTTATTGACTAACTTCTCCTTCTTCTTTTTGACCTTTTGGATAGAAGGGGCTATTGGACTTGTGTTTAGTTGCTTCATCAGGTAATCGAGTTCCTCCCTGGTGGTTGTGATATGTTTTGCATCACTACCCTTGGCCGCCGCCCGTTCCTTTGTGAGTAATTTGACCTCTTTTAATTTCTGTTGTAGGCAATATAGTCCATTGCCGCAGATTGTTTTAGCTAGTCCTCTCCTGGCTAGGTCGAGAAACTCTTTCTCCTTCGACCATGAATTAAACAATCTGAAAGGCTTTGGTTTTTGTGCCATTTGCACAATTGAGATGAGCATTGCAGCATGGTCACTATGCGAGCCATTCCAAAACTATACCCTTATCTCTGGAAAGAGTGAAATCCAATCTTGATTCGAGAATGCTCTGTCCAGTCTGGATTGTACAAACCTATCCCCTGCCTGCTTATTATTCCATGTAAATTCCCTCCTATTGAGGGGACCTCGATTAACTCTGCTAGGTCGGTAGCTTCAATGAATTCAGCAGGCCTTCCATGAGCATAAACCCCGGCCCCTGGTCCTCTCCTTTCCTTTGGGTTCTTATTTCATTGAAATCACCCAACATTAACAATGGGTGGGAGATGATATTAGGTTGGATGTCCTTAATTGTGTTCCACAACGGTCTCCTACCTTCTCTTGTGTTGTTTGCATATACTACTGAGATAAAGAACACCAATCCACCCTCGTTGTATACCTTAGCATGAAGTATTTGCCTATCCAACAAGATTGACACTACCTTCCAATGGTTTTTTTCCCCCATAAAATCCAGATTGAGTCTGAATATTCTGGGTCATGTGGGATGTTGTTTGAAATTACCTCCCACTCCTCTGAAAAATTTTCTCTTACTGTTTGGAGTTGTTTGGTTTTAACTCTAGTCATTAATAGCGCCAAGGTTCCGGGTGATGCGCCCCTTGAGGGAGATGCGCCTTGCTCCGGTCTGTTTTAAGTTAATAAAATATAATAACTTAAACCAGTGTTTGCGTTTTTAGAACAGACTTAAAATATAAGTATTAAAACGCAAACACATAACTTAAAACAGTAAGTCCACCGTTCTTCTCAAGTTAGAAAAAACGTTAACCCTCTCTAGGGTTTTACCTTGTTTTCCCCATTACTCCCAACTCCGGCCAGATCTTCCCCCGTCTTTTGTGGCAGTCCGTAGGCGTTCCTCCGGCTAGATTCCGGCGAAGTAATTTGGAGGGGAAAAAAGTAAAAAAAGCTAAAAAAAAATCATTGATTTTTTAAATCTTACATTGTTTTTCTTCCCTCATCTATTTCTTCATTTCATTATGTAGAATTGTAGATTAGGATTAAAATAGAATAGGGTTAAGAAATCTGTGGTGTTTTTAATTTATTTGTTATTTTCATAGGGTTTTCAAAATAGATGATGTTCATGACGAAGATTATGCACCTATTGAAAAAGACAATATAATAGAAGTAGAAGATGACGGTGAAGCGCAAAATAATCCAACTACAAATCCGCCGGAAGAGATAGATATTAGTATCTATGACTCATCAATTGACGAAAAATTGTACTTGGATTTGAAGAGCAACCGACTTCCAAATTGGGACGATCCTACTTGGAAGTATGCTGCATTCGCTGAAAAACAACAAGCAAGGTTACACAACCTGTCAGGTGCCTTCTTTGCGGATTTGTTTCTACCGGCGGAATCCACTGTGTGAAGGTGCACATTGCTCGAGTGAACCCGAACAGTGGAAAATTAGGTGTAAAACCATGTCCGAAAGCTTCAATGAAGATAAGAGAGGAGATTTTAAATGTTTTGCAAAAATCCACCAACTCGAAGAAACCACCAATCGTTAATGTCGATCTATTACCGACGGATCCCGTATAGAGAAAACTTGCATTGAGTGGTACAGGTTCAACGTCATCCACTGCGACGAAGACAATGGACTTTGGTTTGAAACAGGTCGGTCCTTTAGGTTTGTCGAAGGGCGAAACACTTAACGATGTAATCAGACGACGACTAACAGAACGCTTTCGTCAAACCACGTTAGCCGATCACATGAAGAAGCAAGAGAGGGACTTACTCGATCAATATGCAGACAGGTTCTTCTTTACCAGTGGTGTTGCTTTCAATGTCGCTCAAAATCCTGAATTATTGGTAATATTTCAATTTTTTTTTTAATAAAATTTGAAATTACTTATTTAAATTTATTTTCAGACATGGGTGGAGGGTATTGGATGGTACGGTCCAAGATACACTCATCCAGCACCAGACCGAATTGGTGGACTGATACTTAGCAAAGAAGTCCGGAATATTGATGAAATAAAAAGGGCTCATGAGCTCAAATGGGATCTGCGAGGTTGTACTCTGATGTCCGATGGTTGGACTGATTGTCGAGGGAGATGTATCATCAACTACTTGATCAATTCTGAGAAGGGAAGTTTTTACATTCAATCCGATGATTGCACCTCCGACACGAAGACGGAGGATTGGAAGATGTAATTGAAAAAATCGGTAGTACTAAGATCGTCCAAGTGTGCACGGATAATGCATCAAATTATGTCATGGCTGGACGTTTGTTGATGGAAAAATATCCGCACATGTTTTGGACCCCATGTGCTGCTCATGTGTTGGACTTATTACTAGAGGATATCGTAAGGTATTGAATTCAGACTTAGATATTTCGAATTCATACTTACCTATATTTTAATTTTTAAATACTTTTTTCCGTAGAATACCTCGATATAAAGATGCGCTCCGAAGTGGGAAGAAGATCACTAGCTTCATCCATTCTATCTCTACTCTGCGCACAGAGTGTCTCAAGTTGAATGGTAGAGAATTGATTCGGTGCGGAGTAACTCGTTTTGCTACAGTCTTACTCACCCTTCAAAGTATCAAAAGTGCGAAGGATAATTTGAGGAAATTTGATTGGTCCAAATGGGCGAGGGGTCCCTCTACAAACACTTGCTTGGATGTGTCCGATACAGTCATAAATGCACGTTTCTGGTTGACTGTTAATCATATACTTTTAGCGTCGGAACCTATTCTGAAGGTGCTAAGGATTGTGGATGACGATTCCAAACCGAATATAGCTTACCTCGAAAGAGCCTTCTTAGAGGCAAAAAAAACTATAAAGAACAACTTTGAAGGGGATTCAAGTTTGTATCTTCCGATCCATACTCTTATGGACAAACGTTGAGGAAAGCATTACAAGTCTTCTCTAATAAGGGCCGCATTTTTTCTGAATCCATATTTCTTCTTCAAGTTGAAAAGACAATATTCAATTCAACATTTCTACTTCATGAATGAATTTAAGACTTGATAATTAATTCTATTTTTTCCAACTACAGTGATCCTCAAACAATTGCTCAATCCATGGAATATGAGGACGCATTCACTGAATGTGTTGAAAAAATGGTTGGTAATGACGAGGCAAAAACGATTGCAATATGTTCTGACATGGCCTTGTACAACAATAAAGAAGAAAAGTTTGGAGGAAATGTAACGATGAAGATGGCTGAAACTATGCATCCACTACGATGGTGGGAATTATTTGAGACCAGAACAGTGGAGTTAACGCAAATCGCGACAAGAATCTTGAGTTTATGTTGCCCAGCTTCAAGCTGTGAAAGGAATTGAAGTACTTTCGCACATGTAAGTTCTTTACATGTTCGATTATTTATTTCATATGACTTGACTATCTAATATCAAATTTCATTTACAGTTCCATACCAAGTTAAGGAATCGCGCGGTTAGATAACCTCGTTTATGTCAACTACAATATGAAGTTGACAGAGAGGTTAAAAACAAAGAAGTTATTGATTGAAAGCGGCTTCAAAAAGTATGATACTATTCATGTTAACGAGTTTAACTTTATGAGTGAATATGTCACTGGTATTGATGGACCATGCAATGAGCGGGTGTATACTGAAAAAGGTCTCATTTGGGCTTAGTGGCGTATTCAGGATTCCCTGACAGGGGGGCAAGATTCGCCGAAGGTGAAATTTTTTTTTTGTACTAATTAAAAAACCTATACAAATTTTGGCATGACCTATTCATATAATTGATTATAAAAACCTATAAAAAATCAATACATTCATTTCATAATTAATATTCAATACATTAATTAATATTCAATACATTAATTAATATTCAAATTAAAAATAAATACATTCATTTAATTAACAATAAAAATTTCAAATACATTTTACATTACTTCAATATCCTACGACGAGGACACATATCATTAAATATTTTTAAAATAATTTCGTTGTTTATAGTTGTTTCTTGATTTTTTCCTTATCCAGTATTTAACTCTTCCATATCCAATGCTTTTGCAATACTATCAACTTGTTTTTCTCGAAGGCCGGAGGCCGGAGAAGATGGATTTGGGGGAAAACGGGGGAGAAGGGGGTTTGAGGATTTGTGCAACGTGGGGCAGTGGGGGAGAAGAGGGAGAGACTAGAGAGATTAATATATTGTGAAATTTATATATGAACCCTTAAAAAATATTAATATATTGTGAAAATTACACTTAACCCCCTATAATTTTTTTTATTACATATATGTCCTCGATTTTTTTCCGACTTTTAGGGGGGGCAATTGCCCTCTCTTGCCCCCTGGATACGCCACTGCTTGGGCCGACGTGGAGATGGCAGCTGGAGCAACTGAGCACCCAGGGCCATCGACTAGGAGTGGTCAATCTAGACCATTTACTAGTCAAGTTCGTGATTTCGACCATGAAGTTGAAGATCTTCAAGAGAATGAAGATGAGGGTGTACCTATAGATGTAAATCATCTGTTCTATAAACGGCTGAAAAGGTCACAGGATGAACTATGGATCATTAGATCCTATTATGTATTTGAAGTTTGAACTACTTAAAGAGTTAAAGTGGACTATTCTATGTGTTTTAAATTATTTAAAGAGTTAAAGTATTTTGATAATTGATATAGATATATAAAAAAAAAATTAATTTCCTATAGTTTAATATATATTTACGAAAATGCCACTGGCGCATCTGTGCGCATATGCTCAAGTGCTTCAGGTGGCGGCGCATCTGGAACCTTGAATAACGTTACTATGTCTAAGTTCTTTTTAAGCATCACATTTTTTACTTCATTCTGGATTAGACGGGAGTTAAGCCCTCTAACATTCCAGGTCATTAGCGCCATTGTTTGGGACTAATGACCTGGCGATGATGGGATGACTTAGTCTAGTTAATTGCCCGGGTGGCCTTTGTCACCTTTGCAATTGGAGAAGAGTTTTTGCTCGATGAAGCATTCGAGGAGGTGGCATATCCCATGTACAACCTTCTCTTCCTTATCCTAGCTTCTCTACTTAGGGCTGGATTTTTTTTGGGGGTAACCGCCCTGATCATTAGGAGTTTGTTGGGCACGGTTCTAAATACTGCAGGGGGGAGGTCTATCCTCTTTCTCTTCCCCTTATTAGTTGTGTAATTCTTTTGATTTAGGCCTTTAGTTGGATCTTGGGTCCCATTTTTCTTAAGTCTACCTCTTCTTCCCACATTTAGTTCACCGTTAAATATTACCTTAGGTCTGTCTATAGCAGTTTGGGCTGTAATATTCTTCTTGGGCTCCCGGTCCATCGGAGTATTTTGGGTGGGGGATTCTACTGTTTTCCCTTTGTCCTGAATTATATCCTCACCCTCAGATATTGCTTTTTCAGAGGCAGCTCTGTCCTCCCAACTGTGGAGAGAGACCTACTCTTCGTCCGCTACCCTAATACTCCTGTAAGTTGGGGAGACTTCTTCATCAAGGTCCCCCGAGCTTTTGTGCATTAGTAGATTTCAAAAGTTGGAACAAGGCAGACTGTTGTTTGAGGGACTCTTAGGGACATTGTGATTTCGGTTGGCAGATTGATCCTTATGATTCAAGTAGTTCGTTTGGTTAACCAGACTGTTCTTTGAGGCGTTGGGGGTAGTAATCGGGTTTATCGGTTGGGTGAGGTTATAATCCCAAGGAAGATTATTTATTAGAGGAATTTCCTCTAAAGCATGTATACAGTTATGTGGGGGGATATTTTCAGCAGAGGAAATTAAATGTGTGTGAGGATTGCTCATAGTCCACACCTGCAAAGAAGCCGAAGCATCTGCCCTAGAAGTAACCACTAGAGACTTACCTGCCCCTGAGCCAGTAGCCAGGTCCTGCTGCACTGACAAGTCTGGTAACTTCAAAGTGTTGGCGAGTTGTTCCAGCTGGTACTGATTTGGTACTGCAATTTCAACGATGTGTTGTGGGGTGCGGTTCTCGACAGTCTTTGTCTTACTTCCGGCGTCTCCAGTATCTCCAAGGTTGAGCGTCGTTGATGGTTGGTTAACTGGTTGGTTTCCTATGGAGCTTCCAATCATGTTGTACCCTGATACCTGATCCTTGTTCTGTTTTGACTCGTTCTCGTTGTGAAATCCAGGGTGACAGCTAGGTAGGCGGTGGCCAAATAGACCACACTTGGTGCATCTTTTTGGTTTGGATCCCTTTAGCCATACAATTCTCCTACATCCTTCCTCCTTGATCTCAACTTTGATCGACGTCTGATATTTAAAGCTTGTATTAGCCATGAAACATATCCTCAAAGAGTTTCGATATTTGTACGTCTCAAAGTATTCATCATGGAGAGGCTTTCCCAGAGTACTTGCTATTATATTCACCGCCTCCTTAGAGTACATACCGGCTGTTAGACCTTCTATAATTGCCCATTGTGGAATCATATCATAAGCTTCAGCGTACACCTTTCCCGGTAGTTCCTTACTGATAAGAATAGGGGCGTCGCCTAGTTGATCACATTTTTTGTCACAACATTTAAGGTAATCCGAGATCTCTCTGAAAGATATTATGAATGTTGATTCTTTGAACTTCACTATTTGAATCAGTCCCTCTACATTCCATTTGAATTTGGCAAAATTCGCTTTACTTTTGAAGCTAGAAGTGTCTTCAATAATTCTGATAGTGAGTTGTAATTTTTCCCCATATTTGGGGGGTTGGATCTGTGCTGCCCTAAGAATGGCCACATCTGGCCGAGAAATGTCACATGGGGCGACCTGTTCTAATCCTCTGAGATCACCCAACTCCGGATTGGACAATTTCCATTTATCAATACACCCGAGTCTGATCTGATTTTTAAAGCTGCTCGCAAGTCCATCTCCCCTTTGATTTGTTCTGGCAGAATTTTTATGCTTCTCGTAAAATTGCCTCCAGAACACCTCTCTTTCAGTAAGGAAGTCCCTACCTCCGGCTCTCCTTTCCCCTCTTCTGAATCCTCTGTAATCGCTCTGCCTCTGTCTGTTGCGTGTATCAACTTCCTTCCTTCACCAACCTTGATTTGTTGTGTTCCTCTGTCTTTCACGCTCTGCTTCCTTATCTCTAAACTGCCTCCAAACCTCTGCTTCCGCTTCCTTTGACATACTTCTCTTTATCACTATCTTGGTGGTTCTCCCTCTCTAGAATGCTACACAAGAACTCAGATTTTCTTGCTAATTCAGAACACCATTTAGTTTGCAAAGAAACATTTTTCCAACTACTCGAGGGAGGTCTAACTTATTGAGTGGAGAAAAAACCCGGGTGGGCTCGATGGTTACTCCTAGATCCGTTCCGGTGATTCGAAAAATATTATGGTTTCTCACAATTGTATTGGTGGAATAGAGTTGGTATATACAAGTCTCGAGGTTGTGGGTAACAGCGAACACACACAACATTATATTTCATTCACTTATGACAAGTGTGATTTAATGAAACTTTATTTATAAACCAACCTTCTTTGTACTTTTTATAATCTATCGATATAAGACTAAATAAAGTGTACGTGTATTAAATAAAACTCCATAATCACTGAGCAGGAATCTCTGTTCAAGGAGTCCAACACTCCAACCTCATGGGAGCAAGAATTTCACAGATCGAAATACAAGCTATACGCTCATGGGAGTCCAACCTCTTAAGGCTTCAGTCCTTGGCTAGTTAGTCAGGGCCATAGCTGTATAAGAGATAGACAATGTTTTACATTTAATGTTTTTACATTTACTGTACTTGCATTTCCCTATATTCTGTAATCTTGGGCTGCCCAACCTCCTTTTTCAGTAATGAAAGCTTTAATTTCTCAAAAAAAAATCTTTGTTTAAGGAGCTTCTTAAATTTTGTCCAAGTCTGAACTAGTCTCTGATTGATCCTCTTTCTGTTGGTCACATTTTTGTTCCACCAGGCAGAAGCTACCTCTTTAAATCAGAGCACCACTAATTTGGTTAAACATGTATATCTATATAGTCAAAAAATCTTTCAAATTTGGTTAAACATTCAAGAAACTCCTCAATGTGTGCAGTCCCATTAAAGGAGGGGATGTCCATCTTTAATTTAAATTGCCCTGTCCCTTGTTATGATTTCTCGGGAATTGATCCATAAAATCATTCTCATCAGTGTACTCCCTCCTATTTCTCTGATAGCGAAGTCTTCGCTGATATGTGCGATTCTGAGGGCCCTCCTGAAAATCAAAATCATCCTCCATCAACTCCTCAAACTGATCCAGAGCACAAGTTCCTCGTCGTTGATAAGTAATGGTTTGAGGCTCAGTGGGCCGACGATGATACATCTAGACAGGCATCTCTGGTGAACGTCAGGCGTGCTTTTGTTCATCCGTCGGATTCCTATTTCTCCTTTGATAAGTCTGTATCGGTACCTCCTGTGGGCGACGTTAAAACATCTGAAGAAGGATTGGGATTCCATTCATCTTGTTGTTGCCTTGGGTAGATTTGGCGGCTCAACACGAACAATGATTGAACTTCTCAAGTCCTGGAAACCATCACGCATTGCTGCCATGAGGTCTGCAATAGCCTTGCTGGTTGCTTTCCACTCCTGTCTAGTAATGTGGTTTTCAAATATGTTTGGTAATGGGCAACCCAATTGATGCGAGTTAGATAATTCCCTATAAAAAATGACCAAGGTCAAGCCAATTATGGGTCAATTGAGGGATCCCAATCCCACTTTTGGTAGTCTTGTAATGCTTAATAAATGCATTATTAATAGAGTCATCAATTGCATTAACCTTCTTTTTCAATCTTGGACTATTGATTTATTTGTAACTTAGACATCAGGTAGAGACGCGGACTCTAGAGGCATTCATCGACCTAGAGTAGAGTCTACATCTCATCCGAAGTAACCACCCATGCAAATGCCGGTTGCCAATGTCTAACCTATAAATAGGCATGGTGTCTCCTCAAAAAAGAGTGTTAAGATTGGATAAGCGTGCTCCCTAGAGCAACATGAAACGTCTCTTGTCACCGACTACAAAGACTCCCTTAAACAAGTGAGTAATTAGTAAAAACGACCTCATCAATTGACATTAAGAGAATTGTATCGAGTTCACTACTGTCAAGAGATCAGGTGCTTCCACTTCCCTAATTTTCGAATCAGGGACATAGTAGAAGGCTTCAAATCAATGACAAAAGATGGAAGCTTCTGGATACTTCATTGGGCAACGCTAGCAATACATATCAATACCTACCTATCGTGATCTTCGAATCAGGGACATAATCAAAGGCTTCCGATTAATGACAAAAGATAAAAGCTTCCTGAAGAGACTAGTGGGTGGGTACTAGACAAATATAGACATCATTTTCAGAGGTATTAAAAGAGTTTTGAAGCAAGTGTTATAGTACGATGGGACGAGGTCATCCTCAATACGATGACTAATACCTATTATGGCTAACATCTGGATTAACTAATAGTTAATTAATTTTGATCGAGTTTAATTAGTTATATTGCTTTTTGTCAGTTCTAATGGGTTGAGTAGTGGACTGCCACGATCAAAGACCGGCAGCTTGTATTTAAAGGGGTGTACACCCTATGAACCACATTACAACAAATGTGAATTCTGTTAATACCTAATCAATTATTGTTAATATATGAGGTTCAATTGCTTGTCATGTTGTATGAACTTTTATTTTCTAATAAGAAAAAGTCCAAATGCAATTGATATGGGTTGTTGACTTATCTCTTTATTTTTTACATGATTAGGAGAGTGGTTTATCTTAGAACGTCCTTTAAGTTATGTGTCATCAGTTTCACTCTGGGTGTGTTCGTGGGATTCACTCTAAAACGCCGTCTCAGACGATGGGTCAACAAATTGCTGAAGAGATTAAAAGATGACTGAAAATGGTAATTCTCTTTTAAAATTAAAATATTTACTTTTATTAGTTACTAGAACAATAGATTTTTGTATTACGTTGGTATCATTGTGATTGCCAATACTTTATTTGAATTGTCCTTTGGAATCCATGTATATTTTTCTTTGTTTATAGTTTATACATATATGATGGGCACATCTATGTGAAATGAATTGATGACTATATTGGATCGTACAATGTTTGTGTTATTATTAATGGGACATCAAATCAAGAGTCTTCAAAAAACCTCAAGTCTCCTCGGTGTTAATCCAAAAGTAATTAAAATTGGAGGGTGAGCGAGGGTTTCTGCTCACATCCAGGGGTAGTGGACCTAATCGCGGGCAGGGTTAGTGGAGTCTGCTCGTGATTTTCAGGGAAGGAGCCTCTACTGCTCGAATTTTGGGGGAGTTTTCTGCCTTCTGTCTTCTTTATCTATTGTTTTATCGTTTTATTTTTTCTGATTATAGGATTTTAGGTATTTTATTTTCTGTTGTAATCTAGCTTCAAAAAAAAGACCGAACTGTGGGGAGACAGAGCTAGCAATCACACCGAGGAGGCTTGGAGGCACTACAACCGCAACAATAGGCAGTATGAGGCAGTATGAGGCTTGGAGACACACAAACAGGAGGGCAGTCGATCACGTCAAGAATGCACAGGAATTCTGGAGAAATTTCGCAAAGACTCGGAACACTACAAATAACAACCACCCGAACAGAGGTCATGGAATATTAGAAGAAAATCGCAGTGCAAAAGGAAGGAAATCAAGTAGCCTGGAATTGGGTGACCTCAGAGGGCTGGATTTTGTATCTCCGGTAGACCCTGGCCGCCCAGAGGTTGTAAGAAACATCAAATAATCCCACCAAAATTCGGGGACAAACTTCAGCTCACGCTAAGGGCCCTAGGGAACACACCAAGCTATCAGAGCCTTGTATTATAGAAATATAAGATGATATGAGAGTTACCTCAGAGAGAATTGATTAGTGCTCTCACTGTGAAGAAAATAAATTCACTGGAGAAAAATGATTAACAAATTCCAGTCTTTAAATAAGAATAGGAATTCCCAGATCTACTTTATTAGTGGGCAGACATGACCATTTTATTCCACTTTATTCAGACTTATTTTATTGTATCAGCTTACTTCTAATGCTAATTACCCACTATAGTGTGGTTCTCCTTTTATTCCTGATAAAGTAAACTAACTACTTTATTAATACCTCCTCTCAATGGGTACTTAGAAGAATCAGTAGACATTGATCTTCTCCTTTAAGGTGAAGAAGCGAACTGAATTCATTCCTTTTGTGAATAAGTCTGCAATCTGAAATGATGTAGGAACATGTTTCACCACCAAAGCTCCTCTTGTTATCCATTCCCTGATAAAATGAAAATCAATTTCCACATGTCTGGATTTTGATTTGATTACAGGATTAGATGTTAAAAAAATAGCTGAATTGTTGTCACATTTCAGAATTGGAGGAGACATAACAGGAATATGGAGCTTTCTGAATAGACTTAGAAACCAACTAATTTCAGCAGTAGTATTGGTCATTCCCCTGTACTCAGCCTTTGTGGATGATCTTGACACTACAGTTTGTTTCTTTACGATCCAAGAAACTAAGTGTGTGCCATTATATATACATGCACCAGTGATTGAGATTCTATCATCAGGGTTGCCACCCTAGTCTGCATCACAATAAGCAAAGAGCTTTGGGGTACGCACTGGGGTATGTATTGATATAATGGAAATAATAAAGAAATTTACACAAAGCCAGCTGTTGGTGTACGCACTGGCTAGCAGCTCACTATCCTGGCAAGGTTCAGGATGCGCCACCACCTGGAGCACTTGAGCTTTTGCGCCAATGGCATTTTCGTAAATATATATAAAAAAAGTTTTTCATATATTTTTTATATACCTAAAATATATCTACTTCATAAAATATATCAAAATAGTTAAAGTAGTTGATCCTGTGTCCTGTGTCCTCTTTAGTCAAAATAGTTAAAGTAGTTCAAACTTGAAATACATAATACGGTCTATAGGTGATCCTGTGTCCTCTTTAGCCGTTTATAGAACAAATGATTTACATCTATAGGTTCAAGTTGGGGTTCACCCTCATTGTTTTCATTAAATTCAGTCATTTCGAAAACCCTAAAAAAACAAATTAATTAAAAAAAACACAACCCTAATCTCTGAAATGAGATGTTTGAAATGAGATGAAGAAAGAGATGAAGGAAGATAAAACAGAATAAAAAAATAAAAAAATCCGCATGCTGAGATGCGCCTGGCGCTTCTCCCTTCCGAGGCGCATCCGCGCATATGCGCGTGCATCCTGAACTATGTATCCTGGCACATCTGGTGCGAAAGAAACAATAGATTGAAACAACACACACTTAGGCCTCCAGGAACTGTCAGCAGGGATTACATAATAATATAGGGAAATGCAAGTACAGTAAAAACATCTCAAGAGGGACGAAAGTTTTAATTTCTCAAAAAAAAAAAACTGTCAGTAGGGAAATACTGAGGGATGTAAGTACTGCATATGGTGCTACACTCTACAGAAAAATCAATCTTCACCTGATTGAAATGGAAGCCATACTGTTATGGGAGTCCAACCTCTTGAGGCACCGGTCGATGGCTACATAGCCGAGGACAAAGCTATATAAGAGAGAGACAATGCTTTTATATGTTTTTTTATGTTTTCATTTATGCATGTTCTACAATTCCCTACATTGAAATTGAGCACTGGCTATAAAAGATGTAAATAAGTAGGAGAGATACTCGATGCCTTTGATTCACAATGAGTATCATATATATACAACTTAATACTACAATAACATATATCATATCCAGAGTCTTGCTTACAACTTCATCTGGGGACTGGGATGATAGGAGATGTAGCATCTGGGCAAAGATGACACTCCCAAAGAAGGAGGGGGTATAGGTGTGAAGGATTTCTTTGTAATTAATGCCATAACATTAGTTAAAAGAGCAGAGAAATTCTAGATCCCAGACAACTCCATACTAGCAGAATGGATTAAAATTAGATACTTTAAGAGTAAAAGCATTGAGGAAATAGATAATAGGCCCACTATAGACTCACATATGTGGAAAACAATTCTAGCAAACAAAGAAACTATAGGTATTTGTATAGAATGCATCATAAAACCTCTTTCATTTCTACCTCCAAACACTCTAAAACATTAAGGTCCAAAGGAATCACCCAAGACATAAATTCTGAAATATGATCCAAGATGCCCTCCAAATTCTCTATGTTCCTATGGAGAATTAAGGTTAAAAACATTAACACCCTCATGAGGCTCTAAAGTTAGGGCATCAACCTACCGACCACCTGCCTCCTTTGTGGTCAGGAAGATGAGACTTTACAACACTTATTTTTTAATTGCCAATATTCTAGATACCTTCTAATTGAGGGACATATGGAACCTTCTAATTGAGGGACAAGCATCCCTTTACCTATCGATGACATCAGAATAGGTGACATAATAAAAACAATAGAGAAATTTACACACAAAGCCAATTGTTGGGGTACTCATTGCCATTGGTTAATGCTAGCCTCCCTATCTTGGCACATTTGGTGTGAAACGAATAGGAGACTAAAACAACACATCCTTAGGCCCCCAGAAATTGTCAGTGGATAAATGTTAAAGGATGTGAACATCGCTCATGATGCCACTTCTCATAAGAAGAATCTTTCACAACGAGAGTCCAACCTCTTACACACCAGCCCATGGCCAGTCACAATGTTACATTTACTTGTATTTACACAATGTTTGACTTGTAATTAAAATTGACAGGATTAAAAAAGGTGTAATCAATATATATCTGTAATTTTATTAACATTTGTGTTTTATAGTTTATACTATATAAATTGCCACCATTCACCTCACCATATCACATCACCATATGTATTGATGCAATGGCGCACCTGTCTGTATAAAAAATAAATAATAAAAAAAGAATAAATATTTACATATCTACAACTCTACAAGTAATAAAAATATATATAATTCATTGGTTCTTTATATAAAAACTAGCGAACTGAATCATTTACAATTTATTAATGATAATAAATAAATCATTAATATAATTTCCTACTTATATAAAATATGGGCTAATACACGGTATTAGACCCACAGTAAAAATCTATTGGATAGATATCCATTAGATAACTTACATACTAATGTAACTTCTTCCTGAAGGAAAAGATAAACCTTATCTTAGATAAAGTTATTTATTTTACAAAATTTATCTCAATTGTAATAGCATATATAAGGAACATACATCAATGAGGATGAGTAATCTGTTTTTATATAATTCCCAGGAATTCATAGTGCATCCTCTGTTTCTACCTCTTCTTTCTCTTTGATTATGCTGTGCAAATTACTTGATGGAGGGTGTTAACAGGGTATTGGAAGTTGTAACCGACACCACAAAATTGGTGATGGTGAAGCACTTGAGGACGGTACTGCTCGATAAGAGTAACTACTTAACGTGCAGTTTGGCGCTATACTTAAAGGAAACTTGCTGAATGAGTATGTAGAGGGTAAGAAGAGTCTTGACGATGACAAAATCGCGAAGGAGCAAGACCAATTGATAATTGGTTGGATGCTATCAACGATGACATCACCAGTGATCTCGATGGTTGTTGCTTGAGACTCTTCTCATGAGGTATGGGATACACTCAAGAGAAGATATGACTTGGATTACTCAAGGGTGAGGATATTAAGCCTTAGACAGAAACTGCAGATGCTCAACAAAGGAAGTAGGTCAGTTAATGACTACTTAACCGACATAATGAGCATCGCAGACGAAATATCAACTACTGGAGATGTTACATCCGAAAGGGAGAGGAATATGAGGCTTTTGTTCAAACAGTTACCACTAGAGAGACGAAACTTACTTTTGTTCAGATTCAGGCTATGTTATCGGACATAGAGGTCAGGCAACAAAAGAATTCCCTAACGGCAGGCTTGTCAGTGAACCTTACGACTCCAGTAAGAAGGATTTTACGAATTTTAATATAAAATCCATACCATGTCAAATATGTAATAGGAAAGGACATGGAAGTCTGAAATGCTACCATTGACTCAACATTGGGAGATACCCTCCGACCAACAGCAAGGCACAATCAATAGCTGCAAAATCGGCCAATTTGGCTTGGAGTAGTGCGTCTTCATCTGATGTCACATGGTACCCTGATTCAGGAGCAACTGACCATGTGACACAGGACGCTACTAATATTCAGCAACCTAAAGACTATTCAGTAAGGATAAGGGACATGAACACAAGAAAGGTTCTGATTGAAGGATCGATAGAGAGAGGACTGTACCAGGTACTGATTGACTTGGCGCAATCGAGAAATGAAATTTTGAATGTGGAAAAGGTGCCCTTGGAAGTTTGGCACCAACGGTTAGGACTTAGGATGTCTAAACTACGAGACTTTACATATCTTAGCTCATGAAAAAGTTATATGTGTATCTAACCCTATTATAGGGGTAAACTTATATGTGAATCATGTTTGATTACTAAATCTCACAAGTTGAAATATCCGCCTCGATTAACCCGATACAAGAATCCTCTGGAATTATTATTCATGGACGTTTGGAGTCCTTTGGAATCTAAATATAGTAGATGCAGCATCTAACTATAATTGGATTTATTTACTAAAGAAGAAATTAGAGGTGAAGCATTGTTTACAGATTCTCAAACCCATGGTGGAAAAACAGATTGGAAGAAACATAAGGTCCATTCAATTTGACAATGCGAAGGAATTTATAGTATTGGATGAATGGTTTCAAATTCATGGAATTGTACATCGCCTATCAAGTCCACACACTCATCAATAGATGGGTAAGATGGAAAGAAGGCATCGTCACATTATAGACACCGCCTTGTCAATGTTAAAACAGGCAGGTTTACCTACACTATATTGGGACTATGTAGTTCAAGCTGCAACATATATATACAACCAGAATCCGACATCACTCTTACAAGGAAAATCTTCAATGCAAGAATTAACAGGACGCATTCCGGAATATGATAAACTTTGGACTTTGGATGCAAGATATTTCCGAACCTCAGACCTTACAGAGAGAATAAACTTGATGATAAATCGGCTCCTCATGTGTTCATGGGCTATCCCGCCAATAATGAAGGTTATATATGTCTAAATCCTTCAAATGGAAGGATAATCATATCTAGAGATGTTCGATTTTTCGAACATGATTATTCACTCAACAAATTATTATCTGATAATGAATCTTCAACAAAGTTGCCAACATCAGAATATTTAAGTACATCACTCATATCAGTTTCACATGGACATTAATAATCCACTATATGATACTGATTATCCCTCAACAATCACCGATGAACCAGATTTAGAAATTGCGCAGGAAGGACAAGAAATCCATAACAGAGAGATGATAATAGCTGATGATGGAACGACATATCGATCTCTTCGTCCCACAACAAGATCCATTTCTGGCATAAGTAAACCCAATCCAAGGTATGCATTGTCAATAGCAACTTCAAATATTTTACCACCAAAATCAGTTCATCAAGCACTTCAAATTCCCGAGTGGAAGAAGGCTATGGATACAGAGATATTAGCAATGAATGAAAATGATACATGGGAACTCATCGACAGACATCCAAATGATAACATTATTGGATCAATTTGGCTCTTCAATGTCAAAGAGAAGGCAGATGGTACACTAGATCGACTTAAAGTGCGATTAGTAGCTAATGGAACAAATCAGGTCGAAGGATTCGATTATAACGAGACATTTTCACCAGTCATAAAGCCTGTTTCAATCAGAATAATCCTAGCAATTGCAGTAACAAACAATTAGGGATTATACCAGATTGATATCGGAAATGCATTCCTCAATGGAGTGCTTGAAGAAAGAATATTGATGCGACAACCACCTGGATACATAGATCAGAAACAACGACATAGAGTATGGTACAGAAAATTGAAAGAAATGCTAATCTTTATGGGATTCAAAGGAAGTGTCGCGGATCCATCACTATTCATACTAATCACAGATTATATCATCTACATACTAATTTATATAGATGGCATGATCATTACAGGTTCTGATCAAGAACAAATCGAGAAATTAAAAATCAAGTTGGGAGAAGAATTCAAAGTTCCAGATCTTGGAGAATTGAATTTCTTTTTAGGAATTCAGGTCAGACGAAAGAAAGACTATATTTTTCTAGATCAACAACAATACACAGTGAATCTTCTCAAATGGAACACAATCTGGATTTATACTCCACAAACTACAGAATATCGGCGGATTGTTGAATCTCTACAATATCTATTGTTAACAAGGTCCGATATATCATACTCAGTCAACAAACTCTCACAATTTGTTGCAAATCCCAAAATCATACATTGGAATGCAATGAAAAGAGTATTGCGATATATATCAGGAACTCAAACATTGGGTATATCAATCAGAAAAATAAAAAATTACACACTAAACGCCTTCTGCGATGTTGATTGGGGAGCAGACACAATTGACAGGCGTAGTCAAACTGGGTTCATTATATATATGGGTGACACTATAATAAATTGGAACTCCAAAAAATAACATAAAGTGGCAAGATCTACCACTGAAGCTGAATTTCGAAGTATAACCTCAATAGCAGCTGATATTGATTGGTTAGTCAACATATTCATTGAATTGGGTATAACTATTTCAAATCCTTTGATAATTTGGTGTAACAACTTAGATGCAACACATTTTGGATCCAATTCGACTTATCATACAAAGATGAAGCATCTCGCTCTAGACTTCAACTCATAAGGGAAAGAGTCAAGAAAAGAAATTGAAAGTTATTTATATACCCAATACACAACAAAGAGCAGATATTCTTACAAAGGCTCTTCGACCAAAGGATTTTCTAAACTTAAGAACCAAACCCACCCATGAGTATAGGTGATTTTGAGGGGTCGTATTAATGATAAAAAATAAATCATTAATATAATTTCCTACTTATATAAAATATGGGCTAATACACGTTATTAGAGCCACAGTAAAAATCTATTGGATAGATATCCATTAGATAACTTACATACTAAGGTAACTTCTAACTGAAGGAAAAGATAAACCTTATCTTAGATAAGGTTATCTATTTTACAGAACTTATCTCAATTGTAATAGCATATAAAAGGAACATACATCAATGAAGATGCGTAAATCTGTTTTCATATAATTCCCAGGAATTTATACAATTTTCTGTATTTAACTGATATTTTTTGTATAATGTCCAGTAGGATTGGGCATAGGTCGGGTTTCCCTCGGGTTTGCCTAAACCCGGACCCGAACCCGAGTTTTCAAATCGGGTTAGGGTCAAAACCCGGGAAGGTCAAAAAATATTGAACCCGGACCGGAACCCGGTTTTGATGTCGGGTTTGGTCGGGTTCGGGTTTAATAAATTAATTGAATATTTTGCATAAAAAACCTATTGTTTAAATAATATTTAAATTTTATAAAAATCAAATAAAATGGTTTGTGAATATAGAGAGGGTTTGTGAAGATGGAGAGATCCGATGACGGTGAGGAGAGGTCCGACGACGGCGAGGAGAGGGCCGGCGACCGTGAGGAGAGGGTCGGCGACGGCGAAGAGGGAAAATGAAAGTGGAAGAGTTGAGGGAAATGAAATTAAAGTTTAAATTTTAAGATATGAAATTAACTAATTAAGGTTTATAAAAGATGAGAAATTTATAATTATATATATTAATTTTTTTATAAAGTGTTTTATATGAAATTATATTAATTATTTATATTTTAATGATTTTTTTTAAAATTTCTTCGGGTTTCGGGTGAGTCGGGTTTGGTTCGGGTTTAGCCCGAACCCGACCCAAAAAAAATCGGATAAAAATTACTCGGGTTCGGGTCGTTCGTATCGGGTTTCATGGCCAAAAATATCAACCCAAACCCGGACCCGACATGTTCGGGTTTGACCCGACCCACGCCCACCCCTAATGTCCAGTCTTGTTACTTCTCTTTTTCTTTGATTTGTTGTAACATACAAAATCCCCGAAAATAATTCCGAACGAACAAGGTCGGAATACCTTTGTTTTGAATATCAATTTTTATATTTGAATTCTACTAAAATAGTAAAATTTAAATTAAATTAAATATGTTTGGATTTAAATACATTTGTAAAAATAACATTTTTAAATTTTAATATTATTAAATATATAAATAATATAATAATATTTTATGAAAATATAATAGTTAATCGGGTAATTAATTATATGCAGATATAATTAATAAAGATATTCAAATTTGTTTATTCTGGATACTAAAATGGGTATCCGAATACTAAACGGAATTTCGGATTGGATATCAATTCATTGACGTGAATCTGCAAAATAATTAATGGTGAAGAATGAATAATGATTGATTATACAATTAGAAATACTCCTTGTGAAAATGAAACCGTGTTGTTGTTGTTCTGCTTAGCTCAAGTGACAGTGTTTTCAATTCTTTTGCCAACAGTGATGTGCCACAGTAGAAGACGCCTGAACATTAATTGATTTGACATGATTAAAACTGTATGCTCATAGATGATATTTTCTTATTGTGTTTAGCAGGGGGCTTTCCAATTTCTTACCCACAGTCTCTCCAGGATGCTTTGTGGCAATTTTCTCAAAAACTTCAATCCAGTTTGGTCTTGCAAAATGGGTTCTCACCTGACAATTAAAAATACGAAAAGTATTGTTTCTTATTATCTTAAATTTGTATAATTGTTTCATTTTAAAATTTCATTCACATACCCTGGTGCCTGAGAAGATATCGTATCCATGTTTGGTATGATTGAGAGCCTGCACCATAGTTAGAAGTGTTGTTCGTGCATCTCCCTCTTCATAAACACTGGTTAAATAGTTATGCATCTCAATGACACCCTGGGTCATTTACAAATAAGAAAGTGGAAACAAATAGTCAGCTATATATTTTATATTTCTAGACCATATTTCCATTATTTTTATTGACATGAATTTCCTTGCTTTAGTTTACCTTTTGGTCTATTTCTGCAACCTGATTCATAACACCTTTAAACCAATCAAGAGAATTGGGATTTCTTGTCACCCAATAGAAGTATGCATTACTTGCCCTCTGAGCTCTCCTTTTGGTGCTACTACCATTCGATATATAATTTAAGATATCATCTGATCTGCTAATGTCAGTATTTGAATCCTGTACGTGGGAACACACATGTTGGTTTTAATTAACATATATGTACGTGCTGGGAATGCTGAAATTTCAAAAGGTCAAAATCATTGAATAAATATGTACACTCTGATATTCTGCTATCTTGGTGTTGTTAACTAGATCCCTTAAGATGCTTATGAAAGGTGTTGCACCAATTCCAAGTCCCACAAGTAGCAGGACATCGTAATTGGAGTAGTTTTGTGCTGGTGCGCCATATGGTCCGTCAATAAGTAATCTGGGTAAGCTGTAGATAACGCAAAACATGCAAATGAGATCGAGCTCTGGAATTATAATCCAGTATAAGCAAATAAGTACCTCTTCTGTTGCATAGTGTTTCCTGAATTTGGGAAGTTTGGCTTTTCTGTAAACACTCTTCTTAGTTGTTGAGTCCAGTCTCCGATTGTTCGAATGTGAACGCTGAGATGTTCGTCTCCAGGTGCGGATGTGATTGAGAATGGATGCCTGTGATGATATTTCTACATCCATGTGAATCAATCGATGCTATGCTTTGATTCACTATTGAACAATATGTATACGTACCATTCGAAAGGAGATATCGAGCGACATTTGAGGAAGACGTATTGGCCACTTCGATAACGGAAACCGTGTGGTTTTGTCATCACCATTGTTAACATGTCCCCTGGTAGTATTGACACCTGTTGAAGAAGCATAGATTTTTTTTATCATGATAACAAAATTTCACAGGCTCTTAGAGTTTTAGATATATATTTGCCTGTCAACAATTCCACAATTAAGATTTAATAATATATGTATAAATTGAAATAATTTTTTTGATTACTGGTAAATAAAGGTAGGAAATGAAAGACGAGAAATATTAAAAAAGCATGCAAGGCAAGGCATTGGACAACTAGGTACACGACATTAGTTAGTAGTGGACTAGTGACTCGATGTTCTTATTCCTCATAATTTCTTTGCCAACAATTTCAAAGGGTCTTAGTGTTGTTTCAGCTTACGCCATGATAGTTTGTGTTGTTCCAACATGCGATCCAACAACTAGCCTTGGATATATGAACATACTAAATACTAATGGTTTCCATTCCATGTCGTCACCCATCCTAATGTCTTATTATGGGCAGTGGGGATGGGGAAGTTTTCAACTACCCAAATGGCATAGTTCAGTTCCTTGATAAATGGTAACAGTTAAAAGCAACTTTATAGTATAGTTGTAATTGAAAAATATGTGCCGTGATCCCTGGTGGTTGCCGATTTTGGTATAGGTGGACAATGGCAGTGGAGTTCATTAGTGTTGTAGGTCACTAATCAGTATGAATTCCACTTATGAGGCTATAACCCACGAAGGAGGCAGATTATTGCCCCAATTTGCCATCTGATTAGAGTGCTTAAACATTTGCTTTTAAGTTGTAACTTTTCATATATAAAATAGGAAAAATATCATGTGCAGCTTGGGTGCGGCCCAATGCACCCAAGCAATCACACACCTGACACGTCCATTTATATCTAAATTTGTGCAACCGTTCATTAAAGAAATCATCTAATTAACAAATTTCTTCGACGATTCACATAAATAACATTATAACACGGATGACTGGATGAGTGTCTGATACTATACTTCTATAGCATGAGAGTATGTGTATTGTTTTACTTGTATAGATGAGATTTAATTATCTCAAACTACTAATATTTAATATTTCATCGGAATCTCTTCCTATTTGTATATATTAACGTATTATGTAATTTATAAATGCAAGTTTGTAACTGTTGTTAATTATATATAAATATATTTTTTTGAGTAAATGACATTGCTAATGTTGGGTTGCATTATATTATAGTTTGGGTCTTTGGGATTCTGGGTCGTACCGTGGTAGGTAGTAGATACCAAAGTCATATTTAGTAGAATAAAACTAGAGTAAGATAGATACGATACTCTCCTACTTAACGTTATGCTAACAGCGCTGACTGTTAATCGGTAATGGATCGATGTATAGGAGAAAAAGTTAAAAGTGCATATAAAAACAGAAGATAATAGGATGTGTACCTTCAAAATCTTGACCGTATAGGATTCTGATCGAAGGGACCTGAGAGATCGTTCGCCCAAATAAAGCAGCAATGGAACGGCTATGTACATCCACGTCTGGTTTAAGAAACAGTAGGTAAGAAGAATCAGACAATACAACTAAGTCATCACGTTGTAAAGTAACTATTTTGTTCCAATTACGGTCTACAAAGTAGCTTAAAAGATGGAAAAAGGGTAAGAGTAGTTGACCCACCGTTTTCTTGTACCACTTGTGGACAAGGATAACATAGTAGCCATGGAAGATAAGCAGAACATATACTATAGCAAGTAGGTGGTGAGAATACCAGAAAGCGTTGAAACCAGTTAATTTGTTTAAATGGTACGGTAATTTCACCCCATTCTTCCGGAAACCGCTCGTTGCTAGAGTGAAAGCAATTGCCATAAGCACCACCATTGTTATTCCTGTCATTCCCTCAATTCCCGTCATCAGTTTCATCAATGTCGGCTTATGTTCTCCCAGTTCTCGCGAAACCGATATATATTCGGTTGGAGAAGCGTCTACGATTCGTGGGAAGTCACATGTCAAATGGTTCCCAGCATGGAGGATTACTCCTCCGGTGATCGCGGTTGCTATTATCTGTTTTAAAAAAAACTATATAATCATTAGCGATTGATGATTTTTTTACATCTTTATTCAGTTACAAGACCATAACGACCATACCTTATGGAAGTTAATATTATCATCGAAGGGAACGACTAATCTGATCGCGGTGGACCGGAGCCATGTTATAGTATTCCGGCAAACCGGAAAGAGAATGATAGCCATATTGAGCTTCAAAGTTTCCGCCGCAGCTTTCGCAGTTGGAAGACAATACCCCATGACATGAAAAGCGGAATGTCTTCGGTATTGTATGAATTTCCAAACAAAGACTCCAACCATCGCTGCAATCCATAACATCACCACCCACAACCTCTGCCAATTGTCAATCACAACAGACCTTGAGAAGGATCGGATTGCCCTTATTAAACCCCCACTAGTACCACCAACTATCCTCTTCCTCACCCTTGTGGACAATGATCGGCTATTGTTCATGTACCGGTCTCTCTGCAGCAGTAAGGCTTCCAACTGCCATATCTGAGAATTAAAGAGAGTACGTAAGAAATATGCTAGCTAGATTCCACAAAAGAGTCGGCGTCGTATGATCTGTTACCCACTTCTATGTAGCCTAGATTTTCCGGATCGAGTTCTTCCATGATGAGTGAAGCGTACTCCGCCGCCTGCTCCTTCAGCTTCGAAAGGTTGTTCGCCGACGCACTCAACTCTATCAACTTTTTATTTATTTAGACATAGAAATAGAAAAACATTTTAAAAAAGAACCCAAACAAATTAGTTAGAAAGTGACAGTTATTTGATTATTTCCATAAAATATAATAAAAATGATTATACACAACATACCTGTTGCACCTCATCTCGCGTTATTCTGCCGTCGACGTTCGTATCGACCCTGGAAAATGAAAATGAAAATGAATTGAATACGAAATCACATGTCGAAGAAAAATGGGACAGACGATCTAGGAGTAAATGAATCACATGTCGAAGAAGATTTGCAGACGAGCATCAAAGCTTTGATCTGTGATCTGTATCCAGAAATCATACAATTCTTCCTTGTTTATCCTCTCCACGTTCTGCTTCCTTCTCCGAACCAGTGCATCGAACACTCCCTTTGCGAATTCCTTAGTCTCCACCATACCTGCCATTGATCGATATGCGAAACATTAATTGTTGATTTACGGCTTCCGTGATCTAAAACTTTGCCGGCGGCCGGAAGAGGGGGAAAACATTCGTTATTACCAATGCATTCGCCAAAGTCGTCTCGAGACAGGAGGCCGTCGTGAGAGAGGACGTCGAAACTATTTTCAACCGTTGACCACATTTCCTGTGAAGAATCAACACACTCGGTTGTGATGCTGATGAATCGCAAACCTTGAAGTGCTCTTTCAGCTCCCGATCTTGTCCGTTCCAATCGCGCCTGAGCTTTCCGTCGATCTCTGGCAGACATGTCTTCCGATCTCCCAGGAGATAGAGACGGAGACGTTGACGAGCTTCCGATTTGGATTCCGATGCTTGATGTTGGAGCAGTTGAACTGCAATTGGTAACACCTTCTTCATCAGCATCATCGTGAGGTTCCAACGTTAAGTCAATGAGATGAGCATCCACTCCATCGTCGCCGGGCAGTACAATTCGTGAAATCCTTCCGTCCGTTTGGGACATGTATCCCAATTCTTGAAGATCGATTCCTGAATCTGACATCCACCGCCGTTGATCATTCCGGCGACATCTCTCCATCAACATACCAGAGCTTTGCATTCTTCCAGTTCTGTTCGTCGGTTGGTGCTTCCTCTGTTCTGTTGTGGAGTCTGGTTCTTTAATGGTGCGTGGGAATAGGTAGTGGATGTTGATGGACGTGTTCACTTCTTATACAGTTCACTCCCTCTACTTAATACCTCCACGTGTCATTTCTCGTAAATAAAAAATTACAAACAACCAAATAAATAAATAAATAAATAATTCATTAACTTGTCATAATTAATTATTGATGTCACAATAATTTTCATAACCTTCACGATATACCCCGTGAGATATTCTATTATATATTCAAAGATAAAAAAAATACGTAATTAGAATTCTAGATATAAAAATATAGAATAAAAGAGTTGGCGGGAGAGTAGGTAAATTAAAGTTCTAATTTTTCAAGATACAAAAGAAAATGACATTATACTTACTCATTGACTTGCATCTTTCGTGTATATACATACATTTGATTATATTCAATAAGAGTCAAAAAAACAATTAGAACAGAGTCAACATATAGATATATATCATTGATAATGAAAATTTAATTAGATGTATAATCAACGAGATTCAAATATAGATATCTAATCTTATTAATAGTTACTGTAATCAGTTGAGTTATTTAAGATAATGATTAAACAAAAAAAAACAATCTGTTAACACATGCATTAATTTTAACCCTAACCCTTGACACGCGCACTAGTGAGTAGCGAACGTAACAATAAAGGTTAGATAGAGAATATTATATATCATTTAAATATTAATGTGTTCAATTATTGTCGTAAAAGGTATTAAAAGTATGAGTTATAAGGGATTGTTGAAGTGGGTGGTTGATAAAATGAGCTAGCTAGCTAGTTAATTAGGCTAGTTGGTTTGATCACATCAATTTGGGAGAGGGCGGACGTACTCAATGGATGATGGATGTAATATCATGATGATTCATGAAAAATTGGAGGAGTTGGGGTTTTGTTGAGTCACACGAAGGAGACCAGGTTGAATACAAATAACACCATAAAAGGAAGGCCATTGGTATGAATAATAAGCTAGATTGTAAATGAATTGCTTTAATAATTTCTTCTAGATGAATCTAGATGAATCTTTTTGACGTTTTTATTTTTATATTAATCGATTTCAATTATATGAACGAACAGTAACTATTAAGATTGATGATGTTTCAAAGTTTTAGTCTCAATGTTTACGTTTTTTTTTCTATATTTAATTTTCATTACGATATAACTTTTGATATATTTGCAAGTAAATTTTACGGAATTGTCGGAAAAATCGAGTTAGAAATTAGCAATCATTCATCAATCATAAATCCCATAGAAATCACTTTTTTTTTGCTTTCTATCTTATTCTTTTTTTTTTGAGCTGGTCAGAATGTTCGATATGTTCTGTCTATTGGCCACCCGTTAGTGACTCCATTTCAATTCCGATATTTTTCTACATCAATCAAATCAGTTTGGGAGACTGATAAATCCAATATCTACATTCATACAATCATATTATTATCATTTGTTTCTTAATTAATTTCATATTCTGATCCAATGTTATTCCATTAATTACAACAATATATAACTAATGATGTATGGGCTTAGGTATTCACACACTTCCCCTCAGGACCAAATGTTATGACTCTCTCTCAGGGGTCCAGGAAGGGTATTTATACTGTGACCGGCCCTTATTTACTCTATGGGGTTGCCTCGGCCCAGAAGCCCTTGGTCCCGTCTAGCCCGACGATCTGTCACATGGGTCGTGGCGTGCGGTTCATGTCCGGACCATGGTCCCAACAATAACTACGTAGATGTGGCTAAGGATCGATCTCACTCGTGTCTACGTAGATGTACCATTCTTCTAGTATCTGGCGTCGTCTATAGGGATGCAAATTTAAGCCTAAACTTGTCAACAGTTTGAGCTTGGCTTCAACTTACCTTGATTAGGCTCAAGCTTGTAAGCTAATGAGTCAAGCTCAAGTCTGGTCACTTAGCTTGATCCAGTTATCATTTTGTTGATAGAAGAAAAACTTCACCAGCCTACATGTCTTTATAAGAAAATAGACCTTTAGGGACGGATTCTGACCGTCTCTAAATCTGAAAAAGAATTTCGTGAAAATTCCACGATGCTAGGGACGACTTTTGTTATGATTTTTTGTTAATGGTTGGCGACGACTCTCCGATTAGGGACCGCTTTTTCCTAAATATTTTTCATAATTTTATTGTTGAGCACATTAAACAAGCCTTGTTTGCATGGATTAAAACAATTAGACTTAGTCAACCAAGAAATAGTGGAAGCATATTTAATATTATCTTGAATCAATTGGAGATTATAGAATAGTAATTAATTTAAATAATCTCTCTTTAATCATTGAAATAATCAAGATCATTTAAATATTTCTATATAAAAGATAATGAGTTGTACGTAATTGCCTTAGAGAAAATTCTAAGGTTTGTTATTTATGTACTCAAGTAAATATCCATGTTTAGTAAATAAGAGGGGTTGATAGTCTTTTTTGTTTTGTTTTGCGTAATCTCGTATTATTGCATAATATACCTGAGATTTACAAATTACACTAAACAATGAAAATATATTTGATTGTGGTTAGATATATATAACTATTAAAATCAACTATATATGATATATGAATATTAAGTCAATTTTATTAGTATTCAATAAACAAATATTGTAATTAAATAAACAGTCTCAATCAATTGACCAGATAACTGGATGAAAAAATAATGCTTTGCCAAGTAATCTCTAATGATCAGCTGAAAAAGATATATGCAGAAAAGTAATCAATTTCAAACGTGGAACCATATAACTAGATGAGAGATAGTTTTTAAGTTTTATGTGGGTTGTTTAGTTTGTCGTTTTTAAATGATTAGAAAAATTAAAGTGTAAAGTAAAAAGACAGAAAATAACACAAGAAATTTATACTGATTAACCAAAACAAATGCTATTCCAGCTTCGATGAAACACAAAAATTAATACTTGTCTAAATGTTTTGACAATACCTCTTTGTAAGTTTTGAATACTATAATGCTTACGAACTTGAGTTTTTACAGGCAGACTCACACTTAAGAGTTAATAGATAATTTTATAAAATCTCTCAAACTTTTACGGGTAAGTTTGTCACCTTAGAGTATTCAAACTGAAAACTCTTAAGAACCTTTAGTCGTTTACGAACCTCTTGTAAGTTTCCAAGGCTATAATAGCTTAAAAATCTCTTAGGTTTTATAGTAAACTTGCAACTAAGAGTTTTCCCAATAATTCCATAAAAGAAACCTTGAGTTTTTTTAATTCAGTTCAAAAACCTTCTTTCACACTTTCATAGTTTTGAAACAAGTCTTTCAACTAGACTCTAATATAGTTAGGAATCAAGATAAATTAGGATTTTGACTTTTATCTATATTTTGACTATGGTTAATTAAATTAAGGGTGTAAATATGACTCTAATATCAATTATATTTAGACTAATCATTATATTATATTATATTAAATAATTGGGGATATTGAATCCATAAGTCCGTACGAATAAGGCCCAATACTTGATCAGTACTTAGCCATAAGAATAAAGGCCCAATAAACAAAAAGAATTATCAACTACGGGCAAGGACCTACTTAAAATTAAAATAATTTAGTAAGGACCAAGTAAAAATTTACATCAAATTGAAATTTCTTTAGCCCCAAAAACGTAAAAATATTTATGCTAAAATATTAGGCACAAAGCTAACACATCAGGCAAACTCCTACTATAATCGAAGTATTGTCGTTTCGACAATAAACTTAGACCATCCGGAGTACGTTTTAACGAACAATGGAGTCGTCAAATACTTGTAAGCCATCTCCCAAGTTAAGATCCACGATACTGAAGTGAACCAGTGGTATGTAAATCTTCTATCAACATTGCCAAACTTCACAACCTTCAAAACAAGGGTTAATCATCGTGAGTTGGAACTTTCTGAGACGTTACTCTATGAGACATGGATATGAAAATACTGCGAAGGGAGATTTGACACCTGACTCTGAAGGTGGACAAAGTTGAGTCCAGCAAAGGGATTTCAGCATCCCGTAGTTGCATCAGAGACCACCCTGCATTACTATAAATGAAGTATATTCCTATCCTTCAAAAGAAAAAGAGGTAATCCCCCCCTCAAGGAAGGAGTGTCTTTCGTCCCCACTCACCCCGCATTACTATAAATGAAGAAGATGTAGTCTTCGCTGGTCGTCCAACCCATCAATGCGATCTCAACTTGGGTACAACTTCTCCTTACGGGAGCCAACCCGGAATGTTGTAGAAAAGTATGATGAGAGCATGGATCTCAAAGTATATTGTAGAAAAGTTATACACCTTCCGCGACAACATTTTGTGTCGGGCCATCCCAGGAACTCTGAAGGGAACGACGTACCAATGGTTTGTGAGTTCGTCGACCTACCCATCGACAGCATCACTGAGTTCAAAGAGTTGTCGCACATGTTCATTGCCCAGCATGTGGGGGCGATACGGATAAAAAAAGGGGAATCACTCGCTCTTCCATGTGAAACAGCGGCGCGGTACTCTGTGAAAACGTCGATTGGTTTTCGAAGACAATGACCAACATGAAAAGGTTGGATCTCACCATCGTCCTCTATGTATTCAAGTTTGGACTTCAGAATCACTATCTATGACTACGTTACAGATGTGTTCGAAAGGAAAGATTTGTATATCAAGAATGAGTAAGATGAAGAAAGAAAAAGAGGTAATAATGATGACATAGATGCAACTTCTGAGAGAAGAAGACACTACAAAAGTGAGAAGGAATCGTTTCCGAAACAAGAGAGGGAAGCAAGGTCTGTAGGGCAGAACAAAAGTTATGTTCGAAAAGTTATGATGTCCACTAAGCGAACTTTCAAGAAGTCCGCTCCTAAGGACTCCATCTAGTTTCTGAGGATGACCTCAACAACATTATCAAGTACCACGAGGAGTCGAGGGTGTACTCGCTTGTGATTGAAGCTAACATCAGTGAGGAATGCACCATTCAGAAAATCCTAGTTGACAATGGCAACGCGGTGGATGTCCTGTTCCTCCAATCTTTTGAAAGGATGGGCCTAAGAAAAGACTAACTACAAATGGCAAGGGAGCCCATCTACGACTTCACCAACATTACAGTCCTTGTGGTTGTAACCATCAACTTCCAGCTATCCCTAAAAGAGAGAAAAGGAAGGGTAAGTCGTGCGATGGAGCTAGTTCGTGGTGGTCGACATAGTTCACACTACTAGAGAAGGTCACGGACAGGTCTACCTTGGGTTTCTTAAGATTCTTTGTCAGTGGAATAACTCAAATATTTATGGACATCCACATAAGAAGCTTATATATATCTGCTACTTAATTAGACAGAATTGCAAATAATGAAATACCAATAGTTTTGGAAAATAAAATTCCAGAAAGCACATCTGTCATTCAAAAATAGTTTTGGAAATACCATTTGTCAGTGGTCTTTCCCCGCTACACTCAGCTTCGGATATTCGTAATTTAAATTACGAATCTGGAGCTCCAATAACATCAGGTGAAGTCGTTCTCTTATTGGATACGGATCAGCTCGATATCCCGGAGCTTGTTTTACGGTTTTCCTTCTCTGAGGGTCCTTGGATGCCCTCACTGAACCTACAAGTATCTTGCTTAATGATAGAGATACTCTATCAATGGCGAAGAGTTTGTCCAGAGGGTTCGCTGGAGGTGCTCAATAGTCAGTGCATCTTTTTAAGTGTCAAATTATGATTCCTCTCATACCACATATATTATCCAAATGTTCTCAAAGTGTTCCGATAGTGGACTTATGGATCCCCTCAAAAAATAAAGTTCTTTTTAAGTTTGATCATTGATCGTGTCCCTTTAGAAAGGTGGCCGATCTCCTCTCTACTCTAGTATAATCTCAAGTATATTACACGTATGTCTCAAATGTTATTACAAGTAGAATCCCCCCCCTTACACTTCACCCCTAGGGGTATTTATACAACTTCCTAACGGGTTTCGGGTCCTATGCTTTCGTATTAGGAACCGACCCGATGGGTCCGATACACTTGGGACGCCTTCTTTGGGATGTTAACTGCTCGAGCTGATGGGTCTTTCCAGCCGGTCGGCCAAATGTTCGTAGGGTTGATGGGACCGTCCGGACCATTCGAACAGGTTAACGCCCTCGGAATGACCTGGGCTTTCCTCTATTCATCTTACTGGGCCTAGGCTTCTTCGCGGGCCTGGGCTGGTAACTTGGGAGTACCATCAATCATGTCCTTATGTCAATTGCTGGAAGGAAACATAGAAAATGATCCTATAGTAGAAAAGGAATTTTTCAGACTTACTGGTGATACAGTATCCCGAACACGGTCACAACCTACCAGCAACTAGAAGTCCGGACAGCCTAAGATGAGTTAAGGTATCTATTCTAGGGTTGGGGAGGTCCCAGGTCGAATCCTAGGAAGATCGACTTTCCTAAGGATCGACTTCCCTGGGATCGACTTCTGAATAAAGTCGATCACCAGGAAAGTCGACCCCCAGAAAGTCGATCTCTGGAAGTCGATCCCGGGACCCAATCTGATCAGTTTGGCAGTTAGGCGGTTACTGCCCAAATGACCATATTGCCCCCATAAGAACCCCTATAAATAGAGGGCACCCCCCACTCATTAAAGGCAGGTCATTTGGAGAAGAAGGATTCCTAGCGAAGCAGAGCTCTGCACACTTGAGTTCCGGTCCGGTTTCCCGCGGAGTTCCCCGCTTGGCGCTTGCTTGCGCGTCTTGGAGTACTGGTCGGGTTTCACTCCCATCAGTTGGCGCCGTCTGTGACTCAAAGATACTCACGACAAAAGCTCCTCGACTTTTTCGAAAAAAGTGATCGACTTTTTTCCAAGTCGCCAGCTAGGGAGTCTTGCGAGGAAATCAGCCAGCAAGGGATCAACTTTTCAGAAGATCGACTTTTTCTTCCAAGGAAAAAAAGTCGATCCCTCAAGGAGCTAGGCTTTCATGCATCGACTTCCAAGGAATCCTCCAAGTGCACTAGGGATCGACTTTTTGAAGATCGACTTTTCTCTCCAAGCAAAAGTCGAACACTCCTTCCAAGAAAAGTCGAACACTCCAGGATGGTGGTAACTCGAAGCACTTCCCAAGGAGGAGGAGCAAATTCTCAGGAGGCGCCAGAGCAACAGCCTGGCAACTCAAAAACTAAAAGGCCAGTGGGTCGATCACCCAAGGCCAATAAGAACAAGAGGACTCCCACGGGACCTGAGGTTGAACCCGAAGGTGAACCCGAGCAAACTCCCCAAGCTTCAGCAGGAGGGGAAAATCTGAACATCACAGTTCAGGCGATAGCAGAGGCCATCCGACTCCTTGCTGAAAAGGAGAAACCTTCGGAAGAACAACCTCAAAAGGGGGGACCCACAAGCAGCAAGGAACCAAGGGCTGCTGCATCAGAATCCACTCATGGGTTCGTAAAAATGCCCATAGAAGAGCTGGAAAAAATGAAGGAAATCATAGCAAAAATGAGCGAGAAAATAAAGGATATTGAAAAATCTAAAGCATCAATATACCAGTCAAAAGCTCAAACCTCAAAGCAGGCTAAGGCGCAACAGGAAGTGTCGAGTCATAGGGCAGCACACTCCAGCGCACCACTACCTCGCAAACCAGAGGAGCAACTCAAACCTTTTCTCAAAAAACCCGTACATGAAGAGAGCACGGGAGACACAGAAGGAGGAGGCGAGGTTCCGAACTGGCTGGTAGGCATGGATGCCCTGCACAAATCGCTGATGGTAAAACCAGCACCTCTGAAATTCAGGCTACCCAGGCTGCAGATTTATGATGGGAAGATGGACCCAGCAGACCACATAAATATGTTTGTGGGGGTAATGCTATGGGCCACATCAAGAGATGACATCCTATGTAGAGCATTCCCAGGAACACTGAAAGGGCCTACATACAGGTGGTTCGTTGAACTACAGCCAGGGAGCATAACAAGTTTCGAGGACTTGAAAAAGAAATTTGTCGCCCAACACTGTGGAAACACAAGGGTCAGAAAGGGCACGGAATCACTGTTTACAATCAAACAGAATGGAGACACGCTTCGGAATTATACAACTAAATTCACGGAAGCCATGCAGAAAATCTCCGATCTAAATACAACAATCGCAATATGCGCATACTCAAAGGGGCTAGACATGAACACGCCGTTAGCAATAAAGCTAAACGTTAGTAATGTAAAATGCATGGAAGACCTGCTAACAAAGGCCCCAAAATATATAAATTCTGAAGAGTATGAGAAAGAAAAAGAAAAAGAGAGAGGTGCCATAAGCAATAAAAAAGCATATGAAGCACCAAAAAAGAAATTTCAGAAGTTTGAAAAAGGAGAATCATCCTGGAGACCAAAACACGATGGAAAGGTCTACCAGACATCTGAAGAGTTTGGAAAATCAAGGTATCCAAAGTACAAAGACTTAGGATTTACGGTTTTCACTACTCCAAAAGAGGAAATCTACAATAAAGAAAAAGGAAGAATAAGGTTTCCTCAACCAGAAGAGTTAAACCCTGCAACAAAAGAGGCTCGAACTAGAAGGAACAAGTATTGCAAGTTCCACAAGGATTACAGGCACAATACAAAAAACTGCAGGGAACTGAGTACCTTCCTAGACACACAAGTGAAGGAAGGGAAACTAAAGCAATATATAAATAAAATAGAAAGGGGGCGACAAGGCTGCAGGGACCCGAAAAATAAGGGTAAGCGCCAACGCTCAAGGAGTCCCGATTCAGACACTGACCACAAAAGAAGGGTAATTAATTTAATCTTCGGTGGAGGATCAGTAGGAGAAAGCAGAAGTTACTCGCGCAAAGTAATGCAGACTACAACGGTACCAAAATCTAAGAAAAGATCGTACCCAAGCGAGGAAATAAGCTTCTCTGAGGAAGATCTGGACAACGTGGTCAGCCCGCATGAGGATCCACTAGTAATACAAGTGGATATAGGGGATGATTTAAGTCTGAACGAAGTAATGGTGGACAATGGCAGCTCAGTAGATATACTATACCTAGCTGCGTTCGAAAAAATGGACTACAAAGTGGATCAGCTAACCCCGGCCAAGGAAGCCATTTATGGATTCACAAACACAAAGGCCCCAGTAGTAGGAGCCATCGATCTACAGATATCCCTGAGAAAAAGAAACGGGAGAGTATCACGCACAGCACACTTCATCGTGGTCAATATAGACTCTCCATTCAATGGGATCTTGGGCAGACCAAGCATTCACGGTTTCAAGGCGATACCGTCATCTTACCATCAATGCTTCAGGTACCCAGGAAAAGATGGCAAAATGGCAACAGTTTTTGGAGCACAGAAAGACTCCAGAAATTCGTACAGGAAGGCAACTAAAATAGCCAAACCTATAACCCTGTACATCCAAGAAAGAGAGGAGGAAGAAGACACAACCTCATCTAATCAAGTTGAGGAGGTCAAACTCTCAAAAGGAGGAGTCCTGATAGGGACATCTTTATCCTCCGAGTTAAAAAAGTCACTACTACAACTATTAGAAACCCATGTGCACACGTTCGTAT